>PISX010004080.1:0-79679 GCA_004024625.1 Mellivora capensis | reverse complement strand
TATATATAGATTGTTGAGCCCTCCCTACAGTGGATCTTCAGTTGGGCTTAAGAACTTGCAGTTGCAACAAATTCTCAAGTGATGCTGATGCTCCTGATTTGCAGTTCATACTTTGAGAAGCACTGATTGATGCAAAGTGAGTTACAGCAGCCCGAGGCCTGAGGGTCCTCCTACAATAAAGTCATGAGTACAAGCTGCCAGGAATGAAAACACACCCGAACCATCAAGGGATCCAAGGGAATATGGATAGAACATCAGCAACATCTGCTTCCAGGGACTGAGCCCTGACTTATGCCCAAGACGATTTGAGCTGCCCAGAGCAGAGTGCTGCTGGCCCCATTTCTACTCCAAAGCTAGAACCTAATTTGAGGGACTGGCGAACATGAGTATTCAGGTTCTAAATCAAACTTCACTGAGCTGTAATTGAAGATCACACTTTCCAAACTATTTCTTCATATCATCTTTGGTTCTCTTATTCTCCTCATTAATATCTGCTAAAAGTACTTTCTAGAAGCACTATTGGACATTGTCTTGTTAACATGTCTTTTCAGCTGACTTCTTTGTGTGTTCTTTTTAATTATAATTTACCAAGACAAACTTCAAAATATTATCTAATCAGAAAAGAGTAGAGTATAATAATCTAGAAGAGAGTTGAGGCAACAACCTAAAAATACAGTGGTAGAAAAAAAGTGTAGTGTAAGAAATGAGTAACCGGACACTAAAATAGGCTAAATCAGCAAGAAAGGACCTAGAAATTAAAAAAAAAAAATAGAAATTAATTTTTTGACTTGCCAGATGCTCTTTGGAAATAAGTGGAATCTTGGCAATTGTGGGAATTTGGGGAAACATATGCATGATATTATTTTACTAAAAGAGGATTTCTTTCACTGTTTTTATCCTGGTTGTTTGAAAGAGTTCATGGAGCTCCCAGAGGCATCTGATATTCACAGGAGTAGCTCATGATGTACTGGAAAATTTGTCTAACTTGGTGTTTTGAAATAAATATAAGAGAGATAAAAGTTTAGTGTTGTAATTAAATCTGACATCATATTGGAATCTTTGCAAAGGTAATAAATCACTCAGGGAGCATGAAATGGTTCTTTCACTGTACTTTTTGTTTATTAATTTAAATCATGTTTAACAGAAACATACTGAGAACCTACTCTGTGTAAAACCCCAGGGAGAGAGAGGAGGGGGAGAACCATGGAGAAGGAGGCATTTGCCCTTACAAAGCTTAATGTTGGATGCCTTTGTGAGAGCACTTAGTATGATTTGACTCCTAAATTTACTCATATGTGCAAAACTTAGAAAGACTACAAAGAAAAAAGACTTCAGGGAAGAAAGACTTATATGGAAAAAAGACTAATAGGAAAAGCTGATGACAAATAGGTAATTGATGGTGAAGAAAATGATAAAAAAAAACCATCTTCAAATTTACGTAAGTTTACAATAAGAGAATAAATTTTTCAAGTATGCCTAGACAGAAGAGGTATGTATCAAAGAATTTGTCTATAATGAAAGGGTTGATGGGACTTCAAGGGCTTCCTTGGAAGGAAGGATATTACTACTTATTTGATCTCTTCTGCAAATCCATCGTTTTATTATACCAACTATTACAGCCAATCCACCAGACTGTTGAGCAATAGATATTGTCATTTTTTAAGTAAAATTTAAAAATTTAGAATGATTTTAGATGAACAAGAAAGTAAAGGTAGAACAGAGAGTTCCTGTATATATACACCATCACTCACTTTCCCTTATTATTCATATCTTCTGTTAGTCTGCTTTATTTGTCACAATAAGAGCTCCAATATTGACACATTACTATCAACCAAACTCTGGACTTGAGTTGGATGTCACCACAGTGCTTTTCTTTTCCAGGATCCAACCCAAGATCCAAGATCCCTTATCAGCTTCTCGGATCCATGACAGTTTCTCATTCCTTCCTTGGTTTTCATGATCATGACAGTTTTGAAGAGTACTAGTGAGGTATTTTGTAAAATTGAGATTTCTATTTTTTAATAGAAGTTTATCACCTATAACATTTTCATCAAAGAGATTTGGTCTGAAAAGAAAGGTATCAGTAATAACTTTTGCCAGCAACAACATTAAAAAACTAAGAATGCACTGTTTTGTAGAAATGCCTGGGCTCATTAAATTCTAGGAATGCTCTCTTTGTGATTTTTTCACTGTTACCGAAGGCCCCTTTTTGAGAAAAAAGAAACATACTTTTATTTAGACCAGTATACCCAGTCTCATGGCCTTTCAGCTCCTGGAAGATTTGATGAGGATGCTAACCTTCTAAGTGAATACTTAAGGATAACTAACACTTACTATTCACTAACTGAATGTAGTGCATTATTAAGTTTAATAAGAGTTCTAATTCTGCATTCTGCTAAAATGTCTTATTGTCATAGAAAGCTCTATATATCCTTTAATATTGGGTTGGGCTGTAAGGGCAGAGATTTGAAAAAAAATGATTAGTAAATATAGAGACTTAAAGAAGGCAAACATTTATTTTTTTCTCACCTAGAAATAATTCAGAGTAGACAATCCAGAACTGGAATCAGAGCTATAGAAATTATCCACTCAGGGTCATAGGCTTCCTTTGGCTCACTCTTCTGTCATCCCTAGAGTATGGTTCCATTCTTCTGGTCCAGAAGGTCTGGTAAAACTCTGTTCATCACATCCACATTGCATGCAATAGGATGGAGCAAGAAAAGAATGTGCCTTCTCCCTTATAAGAAGATTTCTGGAAGTACAACAGAATCCTTCCTCTTTATATCTCCTTGACCAAAACTTAGTCACTTGAATACTCCTTAACTACAAAGGAGACTGGGTATATGATCTATAGTGTAGGTGGTCATGTACCTAGCAAAAATTGAATATCTCTTACCAAAGAAGAAGGTGACACTGGAAATTGGGAAATAAATAGTGGCCAAAATCACACTTGGCAGTGATGTACCATCCCTCCCACATATGTAGACACAGATCACTGGGTTACTAATAATTTTCAGTGCACCATAACGGTTGGGTCTTCAGACTCAACATTGAACCTCTCATTAATTTTTGCACAAACAGTCTTTTGGACCTGTATTTTTTTCAAGTTACTAGATGATGGGAATGTATCTGGATTGTGGTTAAGTCCTAAAGAAAATGGATTTGCTGTCTTCGTAATCTCTTTTAGGAATGGATAGAGTTGTGGAGCTGTCTTTTTCCCTCCATAAATGAATTGGAGAGGCTTCATTCCAGAGTATGTGCTCTGGGAAATGACTAAACTCTTTCAAGAAGTAGTAAGCAAGATGGCTCTGGAAGGCCATGACTGAGCCAAAGTTGGTTACTCAACAGAGTGGTTAGGCATTAAGCTAGAGAGGTTAGGGGGGCAGGATCAGAGAGTTCTGAGAACTTTGAAATTTTCCTCCAGGTCAAGGGGGGAGCCATTGAAGAATGTAAGCAGAAGCACAACAGAATTATTTTTGTGCTGAAGATGCAGTTGTTCTTGCCAGAAACTCAGTTTTTGTGGTATAAGTTGTGGTAGTAGCATGCACATTTACATTCTCATAGTTTCCCACATTGCTTTGCAGGATTGATCTCCGAGAGAGTAGGAGCTATTAGGGACATTTTCCAAGAATCTGGGTGTTTTTGTTTTTTTTTTTAAGATTTTATTTATCTGTTTGAGAAAGAGAAGAGAGAGAGCATGAGAAAAGGAAGGGTCAGAAGGAGAATCAAACTCCCCCTGAGCAGGGAGCCGGACACAGGACTCGATCCCCAGACTCTAGGATCATGACCTGAGCTGAAGGCAGTTGGTTAGCCAACTGAGCCACCCAAACGCCCCCAAAATGCAGGTTTTTAAGTTTACAGAGGATGGCTAGGGTCTTCCTCATATCATTGCATGGGGACCTTTTGTTAAGTTTTTGCTTGGCTTTTTTGTTGTTTGTTTTTACTACAAAAGGGGTAAATAATTGCTGTTGAAACTTGGAAAATACAGAAAAGCAAATAAACCTCCCTAAACTATCGTAGCCAGCGATGAATACTGTTACCATTTTAGTGTATGATACTCTGGCTCCTTTTCAATGCAGATAGACTGCAAATTTTTGCAAGATAACATGCTGGAATGCCTTCTAAAATTCTATTTTTAGTCCATGGAGTCTTTAGTAGAAGAGAAAGGGTTTAGTAGTTCCCATCTGGCAGCTGAGGAATCCGGGGGAGACACAAATTACTCATAAGGGTCCTCAAATCCGTTTATCAAGGTTTATCAAACATTGTCCTTAGATTGAACAAATTAATATGTCACACACACATGTACAACCATTTGGTAAACATACGAAGATGCTCTTCATTGAGATTAATAAATGGAAATTCATTCAAAAGCACTACTGAATTTAGAGTAGCTTACTGTCATTAGTTATTTTTTCAGTCAATGAATATTAAATAAATTCAACTATCTTACAGTAGGCCCACAGATGTACTGAAGTTTCAAAGGGGTCCTTGTACTCGTGTTGAGGGGTGGGTGACTTGTGGAGCCATCGCTGTTTCCCCCATGTCCTACTTCAGTCCATGTGAGTCACATGCTTCCAGAACACCTCCTTTGCCTTTACTTTTCTTACTTTGCTCCTTTCATCGAGAAGAAGTGAATTGTTCACATTGTTGGAAGGTCCTTCTTCCTTAGTTTCATTAACAAAATGGTACTGGCTTAGGTAGAAAATTAAAGCTTGGTTTGTTGAAGCAAAAATACCGTCAAAATGTACCAACATTTGTAAAATAAGGAGATGGTATTTGCTCTTTTACCTAGATGACTCCAAGATTCATGAATCCCAGCTTTCATTAACTGCTTGATTCTCATTCCTTAAGATTCACTCTCTTAGTGAAATCTGCCCTATTTGAAAAGAGTAAACCAATAATTTGGAAAATAAAGGAGATATCTCATTTGCCATTCTGATGAAAAAATTATTTCATGCTTGATTACTTTACTCTGGCCAAAGTTGAATCTTACTTAAAGTCCTATGGTTACTCGTCAAAGATGATTTCTTGGATTTTCCATAAGCAGTATGTGTTAACAGATGCCCTTTCCAAGCCAATTATTTCAGTTTGGTTTTGTTTGTTTGGGTTTGGTTCTGTTTCTTGGGGGTGCACACTGGCTCCCAGGCAAAATTTGAAGTCCTCTTCACCAGTTTCAGTGCATTTCAAATGTAATCACATTTTCCAGAGCTTAATAAAATGCTTTCCCCCCCTCTCCATCCCACTTAGACTTCTCTTTTTAGGTGGTTTGAAATAATACTCCTGTCCTTTCTGCCCCTGATTGAATTTACCATCGGTTTAGCACTTTGTTCTAATCATTTCTATCCTTTGTCCTGTTCATTTTTAACCATGGGTGCTGTTAATTAATCTATTTCTTTCATCACAGGTGAAGGGAGGGTGGTTTAGGGAAGGAGCTGCATTTCCAGGTGGATGCTCAGCTCTGAAGAGAAATCATTTCATTACTTTGCCTTTCACAAGTGAGAGATGTGAAGCAGTCTTCTAGAATATGGAGAGACACATGAGTGCCATGTTTCCCAAAATAACCAAAGGGATTTAGTTTGGAGTCCCTTCCCTTCCACCCTACGGCTTGATAAAAGGTCTCGGTGGGTGATACAGGGGAATGTTCATTGTATTATTATTCTCCAGAGGCTGGAATTCTGTCCACTATGCCACTTAGATCCTTGGGCAAATCATTTCTTCTTTCTGAGCTTTGGGCCTTTTAATCTATCAAATAAAGGTCCTGCTATTCCAAAGTTTTTTGGGAATCCCATGAAATACCATATATGCTATAAAAATATCAGGAATCAAAGGTTTTATTAACAAGCTGAAGGCAAAAGTAATTTTGTTTCTTATTTGTTTATTGAGTCCAAAGAGATAATACGCCTGGGTGTGAATTTCTTTTCTTTTCTTTTTTTTTTAAATTTCATTTCTTTTCAACGTAACAGAATTCATAGTTTTACACCACACCCAGTGCTCCATGCAATGCATGCCCTCCATAATACCCACCACCTGGCTCCCCCAACCTCCCCCCCCACCGCCCCTTCAAAACCCTCAGGTTGTTTTTCAGAGTCCATAGTCTCTCATGGTTCATCTCCCCCCCAATTTCCCTCCACTCCCTTCTCCTCTCCATCTCCCCATGTCCTCCGTGTTATTTTTTATGCTCCACAAATAATGTGAAACCATATGATAATTGACTCTCTCTGCTTGACTTATTTCACTCAGCATAATCTCTTCCAGTCCCGTCCATGTTGCTACAAAAGTCAGGTATTCATCCTTTCTGATGGAGGCATAATACTCCATAGTGTATATGGACCACATCTTCCTTATCCATTCGTCTGTTGAAGGCCATCTTGGTTCTTTCCACGGTTTGGCGACCGTGGCCATTGCTGCTATAAACATTGGGGTACAGATGGCCCTTCTTTTCACCACATCTGTATCTTTGGGGTAAATACCCAGTAGCGCAATTGCAGGGTCATAGGGAAGCTCTATTTTTAACTTCTTGAGGAATCTCCACACTATTCTCCAGAGTGGCTGCACCAACTTGCATTAGTTCTACTGGTGTGTCACCTTAAGCAGGTTACTTGACTGCTTTGTGTCTCAGTTTCCCCGAGCATAAAATAGAGTTGATCATAACTATTACCTCATTAGATTAGGCAAGTGGAAAGCAATAGTTCACAGAAAGAGCTCATTGTGGTACTGGGCACATTGTAAAAACTCAGTAACAATTCATGTCTTTATCAGCACATACAAAGAACTAGCAAGGAGAATTCTGATTTCAGTTCTTTCATTCAGGATGTGTTCATCACATCCTACACCAGGGGCATCATAGTGACTCTGCATTGAGAGAGGTGAACAGAGTCTTTTTCTCATGTATCTTACAAAAAAGAGTATCTCTATTTAAAGGACCAAAACAAGCTCCATTTTACTGACAGAGGAAACAGGCTCAGGGATGTGAAGCAGATTACTTTAACCAGGACCATTGTTCAGGTCTTCAGATTGTGTCCTAGAATTCTTTCTTCTGTATTTGCCAACTGGATATTGACATCCTTCCCTAACACAGAACTCTCCTCAAAAGGCCAGGATATAAATGTAACTGAGGTGTTCATCTCCCCAAAAAAACCTTTGCTTTCTGGTTACACAACTGTGTCACTCTTTATATATTTTTAGATTTACAGGAAAAATATTGAATATAATAATATCCAATAATATATTCACATTGATATGGCAATATCAGTCTTTTTAAATGGAATCCTTAAATTTAAAATTGAGCAAGTTTTTTGTAAGACAAAATGTATTTTGAATAGAATATTCTTGATTTTTCAAAAGGCAAAGCTGAAAATATATCAAGGAAGAGGGAACATAGCTTTTAATGATATGATATCCTGGCAATCACAGTCAGTAATTTCAAGGGAGAAAAGTGGTGATAAGTCAGTTGCAATATGCCATGCAGCTGATTTCTTCTTTTCATTGTTCAGTCACAAGGTGAGTTCTTAACTCTATGGAAATGTCTTCCCATAATGTCCAGTTAACTGTGAAGAATCAAAAAAAAGAAGACCTGGGTCACCCGGGTGGCTCAGTTGGTTAAGCGTCTGCCTTCTGCTCAGGTCATGATCTCAGAGTCCCATGTTGGGCTCTTTGCTCAGTGGGGAGTTTGTTTCTCCCTCTGCATCTCACCACACTCATGCTCTTTCTCTCTCTTGTGCGCGCTCTCTCTCTCTTTCTCTCGAATAAATAATTAAAATCTTAAAAAAAAAAAAAGAAGAAGATGACTCTTTACTTGGGTGGTTACATTGGGAAGACCACCCACCTTTTGGAAAAAAGAACATTAGATTTACCATGCATTTCCTAGATGGGCAACTCATACTGAGTCTCTGCTCCCAAACTCCAACCTTGTCAGCCTGGTTTTAACATTTTTATTATTAGACATAAAATCTCAAATCGATTACCCAGTTTCCATCAGAGGCTGAAACTTCGGCCTCAAGTCTGTTGTTCAAATTACTGTAGCGGTACTAGTAGCTACTTAAGATTTTTGCATTCAACATATTTGATATTTTCTCCTTTATCATGTCTTTGAAATCAATCCATTTTGAATAGAATATATCCACATCTTCTTTGAACATCTTAATTCAGAAAAAACTTCATAGCATACTATTTTTAGGGGCCACTCTTTGGAAAGTTAGCAATGTTCTTTATCATTTTTCACCGCAGTAACTGTACAAGGTGACTGTGAGGAACAGCAAGGCTGCTCATGGAATGAGAATGCTGGGAGGCAGGCTAGGTTTACTCGCTGTTCTAAAGTTTCACTCCATTTGCCCAGCTTCAGAGCACTTGGAATTCCAGTTCTGGCTTCAGCAAATGTAAACGTTGCCACAAGAAATGAATCTTAGAGATCACTCTTGAATAGCTGCAAAGCAACTTTCCGTTGCAGTATTTTTTACACAATTGTCAAATCAAGAAAAATTAAAGCGTTCATGGATGACTTTTTTGTAGAAATCATATCCTTAAAAAATCAGAACACAAAGGATATGAAACTAAGTTTACTCTGTCTTTTATTTCTCTTATGCTAAGGTTTTCAGTTCAAGCAGCAACTGTAGCGCTACATCTTTAGATAGCCCTTGCGTGAGATGAAAACCCAATGATGTTGAAGGGGTAATTGCAAAATATGTAGATAAGGAGAGAAAAATGGCACCAGAGTTGAGCCACAGTACAATGAAATTGTACTTCTATTAAAGTTTTCTCAGCTGTGTAGGGAGATTTTGAGGGACAGTTTAGAAAATGGGGCAGTGCGGGGGGTGGGGTAGGGGTTGGATAGAGACACTTACCAGTGAGGGCTTGCCTGTTCCACACCTATTCCCAGCGTGTAATCCAGACAGAAGAGAATTCCACCCTGACACAGGATGGGGTAGAAGCTATGCCCTCAGTCTTGCTTCCTGGCGTGGATGTGTCTGGCTGCTTTGCCTTCTACTGTGTCTATGGCATACAAGACACCTGGATAGGTAGATAGATACTATACAGGTAGAAATTTAAGCCATTTTACTAAAATAAAAGAGAGACATGCAGGTGTAATACATTCCTGAAAATGAACCATGGATTATGCACCACATTGGAAAGCTGGCAGGCTGCAGGGGACCCAATCTCATCTTCTGGTGTCGTGGAGATTATAAATAACAAATAATAAATAAGTAACAAGGAAATAAATAGGTTTGCTGCTGATGAGATTTTGGACTAAGTCAATTCCATGATTTTTTTTCTTTTTTTTAAAAGATTTTATTTATTTATTTGAGAGAGAGGCAGTGAGCGAGCATGAGCGAGGAGAAGGTCAGAGGGAGAAGCAGACTCCCCGTGGAGCTGGGAGCCCAATGCGGGACTCGATCCCGGGTCTCCGGGATCATGACCTGAGCCGAAGGCAGTCGTCCAACCAACTGAGCCACCCAGGCGTCCCGATTCCATGATTTAATAGAAATTCATTTAAACCCCTTGTATTTTCGAAACAAGCATACTCTGCATTTTACAAGAGAGGTTTGTGTTGGGGTAATTTGTGGATTCATGTTGAAGCCCTATCAGAAATGTGGCTATGGGGCACCTGGGTGGCTCAGTCAGTTAAGCATCTGGCTCTTGATTTCCAGTCATGATCTCATGGTCACGGAATTGAGCTCTGTGTCAGGCTCCATGCTTAGCACAGAGTCCGCTTGAGATTCTCTCTCTTCCTCTCCGTCTGCCCTTCCCCCTGCTTGATCTCTCACTCTAAATAAGTAAATAAATAAAATATTTTTAAAAAATAAATAAATATGGCTGTGACTCTCACCCCGAAGTTAATTTATGGAGGTATTTTTGAAGCCTGTGGGAGGTTGCACCACCTAATTCAACAGGTTACTATGAATATTTGGTATATATATTTTGTCATACTGTCATAGGACAAAAGCAAACACATTTACTCATGAATGTGAAAAATGTTAAGATGAAATTAAATGAACTGAAATAAAATGTAGGCTTTTGACTAATTTAGCCAGATCAAAATAACAAAAGTAAAATGTTAGGATTATACAAATGTTACAGTACTTGATTTCTATTCCTTTTTTCTTATTAAAAAAAATGGAAGAAGAAAATAGGGCATGTGGCTGGCTCAGTCAGTAGAGTGTGCAACTCTTGATCTTGTAGTTGTGAGTTCGATCCCTGCATTGGGTGTACAGATTACTTAAAAAAAATGTTCTTTAAATTTTCCAAATGAATTATGTATCTAAAAACAAGTTTTTTCAAAGAGTAAAAGCATTTAATCAGTTAGTCCAGAAATTGTTCCTATTAAAATGTAGGTTTTCGTGCTGTCTGGGTGGCTCAGTCAGTGGGTTAAAGCCTCTGCCTTCGTCTCGGGTCATGATCTCAGGGTCCTGGGATGGAGCCCCGCATCGGGCTCTCTGCTCAGCAGGGAGCCTGCTTTCCTCTCTCTCTGCCTGCTTCTCTGCCTACTTGTGATCTCTGTCTGTCAAATAAATAAATAAAATCTTTAAAAAAAATGTAGGTTCTCTATGGAAGCAGAGCCCATGTTCTTGTTTTAGTCCCTAGAACCTAGGGCATGGTTTGCCATCATTAATCACACAGTTGACCCTTCAACAACATGGATTTGAACTGCACAGTTCCAATTATATATTAATCTTTTCAGTAAATACTGCACAGTATTATAAATGTACATTTTCTTTCTTATGATTTTCTTAGCATTTTTTTCTCTAACTTAGTTTGTTATAAGAATTCAGTATACAATACATAGAACATAAAAATAGGTATTAATCAACTGATTATATTCTCAGTGAGGGTTTTGGTCAACATAGGCTATTCGTAAGGTTTTTGAGGAGTCGAAAGTTACACACAGATTATCAATTATGGGGGGCTGGTACCCCTAAACCCTGTGTTGTTCAAGGGTCACCTGTATTTAACATATAGTTTTAGATGATTAAACAGATTATAAGTACATATGAGATCTCACAACCTGGAAGTCCCACAAGTACATCAAACTGAGCATTCCTAGAAGGGAGTTCAAATGTACCCCTTCCTTACCTGCTCCAACCTACAAATTACTCCTCTCATATTTTCTTTCTTAGTGAAGAGTCACCAGGTGTGACCTGTGACCTATGACCTGAAACATGTTGACTGTCAACATATTTGACATCCTATTCACCATCCCTCCTGATTGTCTCTCAAATAGCATGTGCTTAAATATAATCTGAAATGGATTTAGGGGCACCTGGTGGCTCAGTTGGTTACCTTTGGCTCGGGTCATGATCCCAGGCTCCTGGATCCAGCCCTGCGTTGGGCTCCCTGCTCAGCGGGAAGCCTGCTTCTCCCTCTCTCTCTGCCTGCTGCTCTGCCTACTTGTACTCCCTCTCTGTCAAATAAATAAATAAAATCTTTTTTAAAATAAAATAAAAAATAAAATGGATTTAACGTCATTTTATATTGGGCTGTTGTGTTGACATTCCATGACTTGACTTGAAGTCATTGGAAACACCTTGGGGTATCAGAAGCAGAAAGGCCCAGAAATCCTTCTCTTAATGTTTTCTAGTCTTTGACTTATGTTTTCTCTATACTCTTATAGAATGTCTTCCCTATGGAGTTTTTCCACCTAATTTTTATTGCATATAGGAAGATACCCATGTAGGTAGGTAGACCATACAGGTAGGAACGTATGTCATTTTCTTAAAATAAAATTGAGACATTCAGGAATAGCATGTAAACACAGCCAGTGATTCTTAAAATCAAATTGGTAGTGCAAGTGCCTGCGATACCTCAGTCAGATGATTTGGAGCAGGCAGGGTTGTGAGTCAGGCCTGTGCCTTTGGCTCTGGGTCTCAGCAGTGGCTCCAGGTGCTGCAGCCCCCTTCCTGCGGTGCTTGCTACCTTCAGCCAGATGCACACACTGCCAGCTACCTCCCACTGTCTTCCTGGAGTTCCAGAGGGAGAAAGAGTCAGAAAAGCAGCTAGTGGCATAAAAACAATTAATTCTCAACTTCTTTCAGTTTGCCCAAAAATATTCCAGGCTGTGTAAGTAAGCCCGAGTGAGTGTCATTTCCATTTTTACCAAATAGTATGTGAAACTGGAGGTTTGATAATATTGATAGAAATGAAGTTAATTGAAATAACTGGTTTTCCTTGCAGTGTTGAATATATCTAGAGAGAGAGACACTCGGATTGGCAAACTGTGTCAATTAATAATTATGTATAAAGTATAGTTAAAGGAAAATTGTTTTCATTTTCTCTGCATTTTAAATATGAAAATATAATTATATTTTTAAAAATAGAGTGGAGTGGTATAAAATGATTTAATGGTTATTTTTTAGGCAAGACTAGCTCTTGTTCTAAAATGTTTTCCTTTCTATTTTTGTGGTGAACATGTCACTTTTATGAAATAATGGTGGTAGCTGGCACGATAAAATGTGACAGCACTATATCAATTCTTGATTTGTTTCATGCTTATATTTTGCACATCCATGAGCATTGGTCTAGAAGCATGGTTTTTGAAAGGTGGGAATCTTGGCTTCAGTGCAGGCACTGAGTTGATGGGCGTATGGAATGGAGATGTTTGTGCTTCAGAATCACAGCCTAAAGTAGGACTTGGGGGCAGTGTCATGGTGGAACTAAAAGGGCACTAGTCTAGGGGTCAGAGAGTAGGCTTCTCAGTCTAGCTCCATCACTGACTCGTCGTGAAGATGAGTCATTAATCTCATCTGCAAAATGAAGATAGAAACTATGTCTACCTTACCCACAGGGATGTTGAATGGTCAAAGAAAATAATGTGTATGAAGGATTTTGAATATTTTATGGGACTATACAATAATAAGGCATCATTCAGGGAAGCCATATATTCCTCTGGGGAAGTGGGAATGTATCTAAGTTGATTTTGAGACTACTTAACCCCCAGTGCTGTGCTCTGCAGATACTGCCTTCCCCATCAGCTTCCACATGAGGGAAAATATGAGGGAGGTTGGGCCAGTGATGGGCAATGGTCACAGTGGTGGGGGTGGTTGGGGTTGGGTAATGGGCCTATCACGGAGCTAGCACTGCTGCCAGGAGACAGGCTTCTCCACCGTGGTCCTGGCCCACTCTGGAGGAGGTTGTGGGCTTATATGTGAATAAGAGATAGTCTATGTGAGTCAAAGAAGATTAGCTAGTGGGCCAGTTGGTTGAGGAACGCTGGAAGCACCCCTGTGCCAACGTCATAAAAATGTACAGGTTATTTAGAGCATGTATGGACAGTAATGCTATAATTCCAGAGAAACACAGGTACACATGGAATACATTCTCATTGTTAGCCAAAATTTAGCTACCAAGATGATCAATGGTAATATTAGGATTTTTAAAAAATGTTTTAAGGACATTCAAAGCACCAGAGAGGGCTTCTTGATGAAACTTGTGAATATCTGGCAGATGTAGAGACTGTTAGTCAGTTTTGGTGTCTGAGGAACCAGATTTTACCCTGAGAGCCAGATTTTACTCTCAAAGCCACATGCCAATCATGATGCTGATTCTTGAAGCTTATTCTGGGAGAAAGTTTAGAAAAGCACCACAATCAGAGAACATAAAATCATGGATTCATAGAACCAGAGATAAAAATGAATTTGAAGGTCATCTGGTACCCAGTTCACATTCTGTTGAAGGTTCCTGTGAATGTCTTTGAGATAAGGAGGGGAGACAACCTTCCTGGGAGGAATTTCTTAAGTTCTGCCTATGAGAGAAATGTTTGTTTTCTATAGTCTCCAATTAGAAACAAAGGGAAATCTGGAATTCTTTAAAAACCTCAGATCTTCCAGGAATATTTGGGTGGGCTTTCTGCTGACGATATGTCTGTTATCCTACAGCAAATCAAAATAGATACGGTGAGAAAAGATCTTTATGAATACGGCATACCATTATTTGCTTTGGGGTAGCCCAAATTGGGGCAATCAGAACCCTTCACTCACTTATTCATTCAGTTTTTGACCCAGTCATCAAATATTTAAACAAGAAGATACAAAACCCTTAAGGATGGACAGTCTGAGATATTGTAAGTGTTTCTTCAGGAGAGGTGATGGCCAGTGGCCTTGGTATGATCACAGCCAGCCAGAGTAATCTTTTCAATATATAAACCAGACTGTCTTGCTTCTCTGTTCACAGCCCTCCAGTGGTGTCTCATCATGCTTAAAATAACATCTAATCTCCCATTGTGGTCTTTGAAGACCTCCAGGGTCTGGCCCCTGCTGACCTCTCCAAACCTATTTCTATCACTATGCCCCATCCGCTTTGCTTGAACTAAGCTAGAGTTTTCACTCTTCCTCAAAGTAGCTGAGGATGTCTCAGGGTCTTGGCACATGGTGTTCCTTCTGTCTGGCACACTGTTCCCCCACTCTCTTCAGAGATGGGTTTCCTTACTTCTGTTAGTTCTCTGCTCCAAAGTTACCTCCTTGGAGAGGCTTCTACCAACCCCTATCTGAAATAGCCCCATTGCACTGCAACATGTTTCTCTTATCCTGCTTTATTATTACTCAGAGTTACTCCCTGACATGGTTTATGTTTGCCTCCTGTCCATCTTATTCTCCTCCACCCTCACTGAAGCTTTATGAAGGTAGGGACCTGGTCGGCTGTATTCTGCTGTACCCTCAATGCAGGCAGGGACAGTGCCTGGCACCTAGGAGTCTCCTAGAAAAGTAGGCGCTTTGTTGCTTTGTTAAATGAGCATATGCATGAATGAAGGTGAGTGACAGATGGCCAGGGGTGGTGAAAAAGCCAAGGAATGCCACTTTCAGGAGAGAAGGGGGTCCCTGGGCTTCATTTCTTCCATGGGCCACTTCCATTTCTGCCCATCTGCCGTGCTCATGTGCTCTCCATCAGTCTGAAGGCGAGACTGAGGCAGGGTGAGTCACACCATCAAGGGCAAGAAAATCACCTGGACCTTGTGAAGGGTAGATCCTTATGCAGCAAGTCTGGGTTGGGGTCCGAGATTCTGCATTTCTAAGAATCCCACAGGTGCCGCCAGAGTTACCAGTCCACAGGTCAGGGGAGGCCAAGGGTCATCAAAGCTGTCCCCCCCACACCAGGGCACAGGTCCTACTGACCTGCCACCACCCACTCCTTTTCCCCACCTTTGGGTTTCCAATGAGGTGAAGTCTTGTGCTGTTAAAGGCAAAAGGGAGAACCTGAGGATTGTGGGAATCTGCTTCTCACCCCAGGGCAGTTAAGGTAAAATCCCTCCAAGTGAGTTCTCCGGAAGATCTCATTCCATGATCTTTTTGATTTTTAAGGAAGTTATTAAAGGTCAAGGAAACTATAAAATAGCAAAACTCAAACTAGCCGGAATTGTGGGATTTACATTTTCTTAACTCTATGTGTTTAAAAAAAAAATAAACCATGTTTTCCCAGGTGTTGTTTTACATTTCAAGGGGAAAAAAAGCTCTTTTGCTTGTCCTAAATCCTCCTCCTCTTCCCTTACAAATCGCATAATTTCAATTTCTGTGTGTCTCATCTTTGCTGAAGAGCCAAAATAACCTAAGAGCTTTTTAGTTCTTTAATGCATTTTGATAACAATTTATAAAGAGTTTTTTATCTTTTTTCCTCTGTTTCTATTGATCGTGGAAATGATGCCCACTGTGACAGACTGGTTACGCATTTGATGTCATGCTAGCATGACTGGATAATTTCTTGAACTGTTCAGAGTCCTGGGGTAGCCAGTGAAATATGATGGTGGGCAATCTCCTCTAAGAAATAATGGCTGAGTGCTGGATAGTATTAAGAACCCTATATTGACAGTCCTCCTGAAGATTTTCTTGTCAGAGCAAGAAAGTCACTTCTCTCTGCACTTCTTTTAAGATTAACAGGTAGAAACTAAAGAAGATACACTAGAGGCCATATGGTTTTACCTTCATTTGAAAATAAATTCATAGAATTTTAGAAAGGTTAAGTCATCTGTCCAGAATCACACAGCTGACCCTGGACTCAAACTCTTTCTTCCTCCCCATGACCGCTGTTGTCACTAAGATTGAGACATCGAAAGTCATGTTTGAATAGGGAGGTGTGTCCATCTCACTCTCATGCAGTCTGTAGTCCTTGTTGTGAGGTTAGGGGCTCCTTCTGTTGTCTTAATGTCTGCATCCATGGCCCTTTAATCGGTGCCTGGGACATAACAGACCCACAGGAAATGGCTGTTGAATGACTGCATGTCATTACCCTTTGTTAAGATGAGCAGTCCATTTTGCGGAGACTTGTCTGGACTCCCAGGATATGGTGACATCTGTGCTAATGAGAGAGTGGATGCTTCCCTAGTCACCTTCTTTCCCTCCAGGAGGATTTTACTGTCTCCTTGTCCGCTATGGGTTTATTCTCTTCTCCACCCCCAACTCAAGAGGCACAAGGTTGTGCCTGGCATCCTCATCTAGGACCCCTTACTTGAAATCTCTGGCCCTTTCTTGACCACCACCCCTCCCCAGTCAGATACATGGAAGAAGCAAGGCATACCTTATGAATGATTTAGAAACTGGAATTTAGGAACCAGATACCAGTCTACCACCTACCCATCACAATCCAGCAGGAAAGTCCACATTTATATAACTTTAAGGATGTATTACATCAGTACAGGTAATGACCGTGCTCTATTTGGCAAGCTGCAGAAGAGAGCAGCTGCCCTGAAGATCCATTTCATTGTGAGTTTTGTTTTGTTTTTTGTTTTTTAAGATTTAATTTATTTATTTGACAGAGAGAGAGAGAGAGATCACAAGTAGGCAGAGAGGCAGAGAGAGAGAGAGAGAAGCAGCTCCCTGCTGAGCAGAGAGCCCAATGTGGGGCTCGATCCCAGGACCCTGAGATCATGACCTGTGCCGAAGGCAGAGGCTTTAACCCACTGAGCCACACAGGCGCCCCACAAGTTTTTGGGTTTTGTTTTTTTTTGGAAAGATTTTATTTATTTATTTGAGAGAGAGCAAGCGAGTGAGAGACCACAAGCAGGGGGAGTGACAGAAGGAGAGGGAGAAGCAGGCTCCCCACAGAACAGAGAGCCTGACTTAGGGCTCGATCCCAGGACCCTGGGATCCTAACCTGAGCTGAAGGCAGATCTTAACTGACTGAGTCACCCAGGCGCCCCTCATTGCAAGTTATTTTTTTTTCCCATTTTGGGAGGAGGGTGTTATGAACACTATCTTTGCCAGATTATCAAACGTTACTTGGTCAGCATGACATTCTCTTCTGTTTCACCTGCGGGCCTGGACCACCTGTCCTTACTGTTCCATCTAAGAGTCAGATGGAGAAGAGTGGAATGAGACTATGAAAGCAGATAAGCCAATCCTGAGGTAGGAACAATCAATGTCCCCATTTTATAGGAAATGGAGTTACAGAGAGGTTAAAGTAAAACTTGATGAAAATTACAGTTTACAGTTGGTAACCAGCTTTGTTTTTATACAACTTTGTACAAAACAACTTTTTAAACAACTTTGTTTTTATAGAAGAAATGTCAGGGACGCCTGGGTGGCTCAGTTGGTTAAGCAGCTGCCTTCGGCTCAGGTCATGATCCCAACATCCTGGGATCGAGTCCCACATCCGGCTCCTTGCTTGGCGGGGAGCCTGCTTCTCCCTCTGCCTCTGCCTGCCACTCTGCCTGTGCTCGCTCTCTCTCTCCCTCTCTCTCTGACAAATAAATAAATTAAAAAAAAAAAAAGAAGAAATGTCAAATGTGCTTGATAGTTAAGCTTATCTTTTTCTTTTCTTTTTTTTTTTTTTTTATTGAGAAATAAATGCACAGGGCTTTAGTATTAACTGTAATTGGTGGGAGATCCTTGGGAAAATTTCCATAAAAAGCTGAATCTCCTACTTCTTGCCATATCAAAGATTTTCCTACTTAATGTTAATCCAAAGTTGTCAATAAATTGTGACGATTGTCCCAAAGTTATAAGAACTTTCCCAGTAAAAATATTCTCTGAGAGAGAAAAAAAATTATACGATAAATTCTCTTGAAGTTTCTAGGTTTAGGAATCCCGCTAAGTTGAACTTTTGAAATATAGGCCTTGTCAATCTACTTAGGAATGGACCATGTCTTTCTTTCACAAGTGAAATGAAAGATTTTAATAGGATTTCCCCTGACTGAAGTCTAGTGCCATGGGCAGAAACTACAAATTTCCCAATGCCCCAGAAATAGGATTTTCTGTCTTATCCAGTTGTTGGAAGATTATCCCAGAAATGTCATGCATGAGGCACTTTTGTAGTTCCTGAACCCCAACTAACAAATGTGCAGTTTCTACCCTGGAGCCCAGAATTGCTCCAACAATTGACTTCTCCCACCTTCAAACAATGCAGACAGCCTGTGGGTAATATGCAAAACTTGTTTGGGTTTGGGATTTGTAGAGGAAATGGTAGCTGTCTTCTCCCTCTTGGGCTCAACATCCTTTGTTTTATTGTGGTTGAAAGAATCAAAGTAGAGTCCAGCCCAGAGAGGGGACCTATCTTGGTACGTCTTAAAACACAGATTTCCAAATATTTCAGACAAGTATCCTAATCCAGAAAGATGGTTTTATATTTCCTATTTCATTATTAATCATAGGATTTACTTTTGGAAGCTAAAACCCAAAGGCTCTATTGGACAGAGAAAAGAAAACCTGTTCTTTTTCTCTCCCAGATGTGTATTTTTGTCACATACATAATATACAAGACAGTTTAAATACTGTGATCTGGGTCAGGCTTTTAAAAAAATAGCTTTTGACAGAGCAAGAAAGCAGTAGGGAAAGGTTGGAAAGTGAGATAATTAATATATAGTTTCTGTTTCCATTGGCATTTACTTGTCCTTTTGTTGTTGTTCTTTTGTGTTCATGCAAGTTCTTTTCGCTTTAGGTAATCTAACATCAATTCTTTTGGTTCCCACTAAACTGTGTTAACAAACACAATTGTAGGTATTGATTTTATGGTTAATGAAAGAAAGGGTAATGTTAAATATGTAGCTGTAGTGGGGAACTTATTTGAAAACTAAAGCTGAATTAAATATAGGTATGAGGACATATTTGTGGCACATGAAACCCTTCTTCACAGTGTACAGTAGGAAGGAAGGAATACATATAAACCCCATCAGTTCTCTTTGTCCAAGCCACTTATTTCACACTTACTTTGTTCTTCTTGCACACTGCCTAAGATTGAGACCCATGCCCATGTAATGTGTGTTCCCTTACTGCCACCCTTCCTTCTCAAGTTCACTCTCTCTTTCTACTCCTATGCTCCAAACCCACCAAGAGCACACACATTGTACCCTGCAGAAGAGACGTCTTCGGTTGCTCTCTTGTCATCTGGTTTACTCCTTTACTACATTTAGTTTGCTTTTGTTCCTGGTGGGCAGAGCTATTTCTTTACCCCCAGGAAGTCCTGTCATTGAGACGGGAAAACATGTTTCTTGGCCGAGTGCCACTGGAAAGACAGTCCCCAGCCTAGAGAAAAATCAAACACTCCTTTTGGTGGTGACATTGTTCACTTCAAAGCACCGCTGGACCTCTGAGCAGCCCCCACATTGGGGCTCTCACCCCAGGGCATTATTACTGAAGTGGGATGGTGCTTCCCCTGCCCCTTGTGCACCCACAGAACGATAGAATCAAAAGATTGCTGTTTTTCCTTCTTCTACATCAATTAACTCTGTATTTCCTATTTCACATTCTCATTGTGTTTGCCCAAAACAATACAACATCTGAGATTTCCTAATTTACATCCTGTATTTCTCTGTACAGGCATTCTGCAGCGTGTATTAAGAATGACACACAAAAACAATTCTTTCTGCACTTTTTAATACCAGTTAAACCCAAGCAGCTCAACTCTGAGGTCTTTTATATTCTAGTCATGCTTAGTTCCCAGGCCCATGGGAACTGCAGAAACACCATGTGGATACGGGAGGAGGGAGGAAAGGTCGGGATCCAGGAAAGCAAAGTTAAAGCAGAGATGGGCTTCCTACACCCCATATGGGAAGGGGACAGCCTTTCAAATCACACCTCCATGGGCATGGTAAAAACTGGCTTGGTATGGATGGCACCAACACCCAGCTGGCATCTCTAATCATCGGCAAAGCCAGATTTCAGTTGCGGTATTAGAGTTCCTGGGGGCCCACCAGTTTAGACTAAGCAGAAGCTCTAGCAAGGTCTAGAGAAATGAAGAAGGGTTTGGTAAGGATATGCATGGAGCTGGATCCCCCAGGAGCAGAGAGGTTCATGGCAGGGCCCCACCAGGGATTGTAGGATGCAGATCAGAAATGAAAGCTCAGCAGTTTTCGAGGGCCTAATCCAACATGGAAGGGCAGTGACAGTGGACACACACGTGACTGCAACTCAGCAGTGAAACTAATCCCAGATCCCATCCCTGAAATACTGTCTACTCAAAGCAGACGACTTCCACTAGTCTGTCTGTCAAGCCCAGGAGTCACCTGTTCTTCAGGCTCAAGAGACCAGCCTCTCCGCATTTCCATGTTGTATCCCTCTGCTTCTCTGTGCAGAGCTGCTCACTTTTCCTGAGACACCTGTGGCAGAATTTCTTGTGAATAAACCTCTTCTGAATTCAAACCACGCGCCTGCTCTCTGGGCACTTTCCTGAGGGTAAGACATGCTGATGTGTGACAGAAGCGAGCCCTCAGTCCTCGGGGCTTGTCCCTCTCAGTGTTTCCTCAAGATCCTTCTGGCTGAATTGCCCACTGTGGCCTTGTCTAGTTTCTGCTGGTGCATCAGCCAGTTCGGATGGTTTGCTCATTATTCAGGCAGGATCACGGCTAGATGAGCAATTCCCCTGGAAGCTTCCCCCACTTAAAAACAAAGTCAGGAAAGTTCCAACTATTTCTATGAAGACTTTGCATTTTCTGATGGCAGCAGAGGAACCAAAGGTGAAAGCCGATTGCACGGAACTGGTCGGTCCAGCTGGTTCCCAGGAAATCAAGTCAGAATCTCAGTCCACGTGGCATTGAAAGGACCATGCAGTGTCAGGATTTGGTGATTCAAAAGGAATTACACCACCACACACACTGTTCTATCACCGGCTTTAAAAATATATATATTCAGACATATTGACTCTGTGTGCACATGTGCATGTGTATGTATGTGTATATCCATCATGTTTTTAAAAAAATAGTTACATATTGGGGCACCTGGGTGGCTCAGTTTGTTAAGCCTCTGCCTTCGGCTCAGGTCATGATTCCAGGATCTTGGGATCCAGCCCCACATTGGGCTCCCTGCTCAACAGAGAGCCTGCTTCTTTCTCTACCTCTGCCTGCTGCTCTGCTTATTTGTGCTATCTCTCTATCTCTCTGTCAAATAAATAAATAAAATCTTCAAAAAAAAAAAACCACCTTTTTTTTTTTTTTTTTGGCTATATCTCAATTTACTCAGGCAGTTCAAGTGGTGAAAAATTCCTATGAGACAATTCGGGAAAACCTTAGTTTCATGAATTTCTACTCACTGAACTGTTTCCTGCTTTATTCCTCTCAGATGGAGGGTCCAAAGACTGTGTCTAATGCCATTCAGTGGGAAAGTGTGTTCAGACCTAGCAGTCATTTAGTCCAGACTCTGCTATGATCTTGTCTGGTGGCAGGCATGCTCTGAGACTGTACTGCCAATAGTTCTCCCAAATAAAAGAGACCATGTTCTTGGGCTTAGGAGGAAAAAAAAAAAAATTTCCCATTAATGGACTCAGCTATGGTATAGGATTGCGTCTTGCCTTGCTCAGGTAAGCTCAGGCTGTCCCCTTCACCATTCTCTCCCCAGGGCTCCCCTGGTATGGATATGCCGTACACATTTCTTAAATAATGTTGTTGTGTCTCTGTGGTGCCCAATATTTTGTATGGTTAATTCAAAACTGCTTCTTTAAACATTGAATCTGAAGCCCAGTCTCTTTATTCTACTCCCACTGGCTCATTCGTAGTCCTGTTTACTCCAACATCCCCTACCTCCCCAACCTCGGTCTCTTTGAGTGTTTCATGGCTTCTCTTCCTGTATGTCCCAATCTCATACATAAGAGTAACTCTTTTTTTTTTTTTTTAAGATTTTATTTATTTATTTGACAGGCAGAGATTACAAGCAGGCAGAGAGAGAGGAGGAAGCAGGCTTCTGGCTGAGCAGAAAGCCCGATGTGGGGCTCGATCCCAGCACCCTGGGATCATGACCTGAGTCGAAGGCAGAGGCTTTAACCCACTGAGCCACCCAGGCGCCCCCATAAGAGTAACTCTTAAGCTCAGAGAAGTGATTAGCTCTCCGTGCCAGGTAGGATGAGGAAAAGTAGTGACCATTACACACTGAGCTTCACAGGTAGAGGTCTCTGGAGGGAGGATTCTGTATGGGAGAGTTCCTTAAGAAGTACCCCAAAGATCCACATTTGTGAATGGGATGGGATGGACTAGAGAGAGAAACTGAGGGGTATGCTTACCCAACAGCAACCTCAGCCAACCCCTCAGGCAGCCCTGAGTCTAGAATCACCCTTCAGAGCTGCCCCAGATAGAGCTGAGAAGGCCAGGCCTTTGTCCTCCTACATTGCTCAGTCACTGGACGTGGGCTGTCCCTGGAGGGCAGAGTGACCCTCTGCCGGAGAGATGAGCCCCCCAAGGGGCTTACAATGGGGAGATCTCTGCCACCAGCACTCTCAGCAGGGGGGACAAGCCCTCCATTAGGGGAACATCAGGGTGGCACCTCCCAGTGCCCACCACGGAGCAGGACAGGGCATTGGTAACCACAGTCCTGCTCCTTCCTATTCCCAAAGCTTAGAGAGGAGGGCATTGCCTTCTGCAACAGAGTTCCATCCTCTTCCTGCCATCCTCTTTGTGCTGGGGACAGTGAGTTTAAAGGTCTTACTGTGGTTTTCTTCCCTTTCAGTATCCGTTAAGGTTTTGATACAGTCCTTGCTTGTTTCTGCCTTTGCTGTCCTTGGCATCATCTTTCAAAAATACTTTCTCATTTTCTTTTTGCTGCTATGACAATCAGTGCGTCCTCGGCATTATAATTGCTCTAAATACAGTCTCAGCATCCCGTTTCCTCCAGTTCTGAGGGGATAAGATGCTTCCAAACATGAGTTTGTTTAATAAAATTTGGGCTACTCTGGGTGGCAGGCTGCCACTGAGCATATAATTCCTTTCCCTCTTATTTGAAGAAGCTACTGCTGGAGGCAGCCTCCCCCCACCTCCTTTCTTCTTTCATCCCACAAATCATTTCCATACAGCCCACTCGATATTGCCTGGCAGCACCAGGGACCAGAATAGCACAGAGGATTTGAAACCCTCCTCCCCCTTGTATACTTGCGAGCTAAGCTATTCCCAAGTGGCGGGATCGATTCATTTGAATTTCATCTCCCTTCATTTCCTTTGCCTTCTCTCTGGTGCTTGTGATAATGAGCAGTGAAAATGACCCAGAACCTAGGAGGCAGATGGAAGTGGGTGAGAACCCAGGGCTTGAAGACTCAAGAGTTAGCTTTGGTTCCTTCTCCTCCCACAGCTTTATCTCAGATGGCCACTGAACAGAGCCACTGAACAAGGATCCGCTCCACAAGTGGCCTCTGGAGAGATTTATGTCCGATCCTTCCTTTTGTTGACACTACAAAGACACCTCCTTGAAGCTTTCATCTCAATCATCTCACAAAGAGGCTCAGGTACCATGAGTGCACTTGGGGAGACGTAACATGGGAGTTTTACAATCACAGGTTAATAGAAAAGGGATGATGCTTCAAAAATCTGTCCACAGCCCTTTCCAGACTCCTGCGCATCTGTCCTTCTCTGGTCAGCAGATAAGGAGTAAAGCACTCACCTGCAGAGGAGAGCAGGGAGAAAAGATAGTACTTGCTGCGCCTCTGTCGGGGGTGGGAAGAAGTTCAGCTTAGTTGGGGAGTGTCTGTCAGCACCAGCGGAGGATAATGACTGTTCCCATCCCTCCCGCACAATCCCTGCCCGGAGTACACTTTTCTAGGACTCTCTCCTAGCTCTGGCTCTCACAGGGCAAGAATGGCATACCTCTGTGACGCTGCGGGGTCAATGCCAGACCAAGGCAATAAAGCAAGGCAGATGACTTTTTTGGTGTCCCAGTGCATAGAAAAGTTACGTTTACATCATAGTGTAGTCTATTAAGTGTGCAGGAGCATTGCGTCTACAAAACAATGCCTATGCCTTAATTAAAAAAGACTGTATTGCTAAAAAAATTATGCTAACCATCATTGGAGCTTTCAGAGAGCTGTAATCACTGATCACAGTTCACCGTAACAAACAGAATGATAAAAAGAAAGTTTGACATATTGAGGGTTCCCAAAATGGCAAATGCCATTGGAAAAATGTCACTGATAGATTTTCTTGACTCAGGATGGCCACAAACCTGCAATTTATAATAAATAAATAAATAAATAAATAAGGCATTATCTGTGAAGTAGGACAAAATGAACTACACCAGGATCTGTCCCTACTTGGTCAACAATAGCGAGCCCACCCAGACCAGGGTCATCTCCGGTGTGGTTTGTGGGGAGTACAGGTGTCACTCTCCTTTAGCCTGCTAGATGTCAGGTTTCATGAACTTATTGCTGTCTTCTCCGTGTCCCCAGTGTGAGAAGCTTTGTTTTTATTCTGAACCTGATTGCATATCAGTGGCTCTTTCTCTCCTCCTCCATTTCCACATGGACTGCCATGCAGATAAGTGGAAAAGTCTGCACTGGGAAGGGGAAGGTGGCTCATCCACAGGACTCCAGTCTCCTCCAGCCCAACCTTCTGTGTCAGGGGCTTTAGATCCTTGAGAAGCTAATGTCTGGCCCTTCATTGAGCAAACATGTCCCGAGCACGTCCTCGGTCGCTGGCCCTACGGGAGCTCCAGAGGTGCTCACAGCTGAGACACTCATAGGGTCCAGAGGCCTACCACATAGTGGAGTTTGGCTCTGCTCTACTCAACCCTTCCATCTGTGACTTGAGGAATTGCTGAAGTGGAAAGAGAGAAGCAGAAAAAGAATGCCAGGGGCGGGAGTGAAGGAGCTGTGTGCTCACGCTCAGACCAAGTGTTACTAAATCAGGGAATCAGGGAGACCAGTCCAGCCTCACTGCCTCTTCTGTTATCACATTCTGAGACTCTGTGCAAAGCAAAAAGCAACAGGTTGGGTAAAAATAATACATTCTCTCCCGACCAAACATTTTTTGAGCCGAACATGTATAAGAACTGGTTAATACAATTGCTATTTACTCACAATTCCTGAAACCATGCTGCAGGAAATGAAATTTGTGACTACATGTCAATATCATGATGGCCTTTTTTTTTTTCTTTAATTGTGCAAGCAATTAGAGGAGACAGGATGGGATTTTATATTTTCTTTGTCTGGTAATGGCTGTCTCTTTTCTGTTTGACTTTCTTAGCTTCACCTGGACTGATTCTTACCTTTTTTATTTTATTTTATTTTTTTTTTAAACTTCTCTTAACCTGGCTGGTTGGTTCACTGATGGAGTAAATGCTAGGATGGAAAATAGCAATTCAGTTTTATTTAAACTGGCATATGATTTCTGAGCAAGGAGATAAGAGAAGGCTTCCTGCATCCTGCAGACAATTAAATGAGTTTGGAAAGTTTTATTTGGTTTGTTGTTGACAAGAGCTCAGTCCCTGGGTAGCTGTTAATTTTTCCGGGTGATTCTCAAAGGAAAATCAAGCCAACTCAGGGCTACACATCTCCCTGTAGAATTCCAATGAACCACACAGTATGGAAAAGAGAAAACCATAGATCTCAGTTCTGATTTCCTTTTTTTTTTTAATGTTTTGTTTTGTGGGTTTTTTTTTTAACTATGAAAAGAAGATTCATTTATTTATTTATTTATTTACATTTGAGAGAACCTGATGTTTAACTGGAAAGATAAAGGGCTCAGTCAGAGAATAGGAAGAGGCAAGAACATTTCTAGAATAGATACAATGCATTGATCTGAAAAGGGCTGCGTCTTTCATCCACTGGCATAATTAGGTAAATAGAAGGCAGCCTGTCTGATGGTCCTTCTGTGGGAATAATTGCCATCAACAGTATCCCGGCAAGTTCTTTGTATGACTTTCTTATTCTACAAACACTGGTTTGTTTTTCCATTCTGTCTTCTTCTTTAGGGAGGACTTAAGTTTTTTGTTTGTTTTTTGAAAAATACATATCACAGGATGAAATAAATGAGGACATTTGTATGTTCCACGATCCCCAGGTGGTCCCTGAGAAGATGAAATTTGAAACTGAACATTAGAGAACTTCACGGAATGAAGAATCTAAATCTGAAATCGAGGGTATATTATGTGAAGATAGGGCTGGCTTATACACCATTTAGTTTCTGCTAACTGATTGAAGGGGCAGCAATTCTACTTTCTTTGATAAAACAGCAGTTCTGGAAGGGCAAACTTGAAGTTCTAGAAGGAAGGATAATATGGGTGTCAACTAATTGTCTGTTCACTTTTCACTTCAAACCAGGGTCCATGGTCAGACTCAGGTCATCAGCCTGGATTATCCGGTGAGAGTGTCTTTGAGGTCCCAGGTCTGGGCAGGCTCCCTAACGGGTTAATGGCCAAAATGAAATTAGAGGAGGTGGCGCCTCAGGGTTCTGCCCTTCAGCACTATGTTTTGGAGATTGGGTTCCATTCCATGGGAAACTTTTGCAGACCAAACAACAGGTGAGAACCTCAGAGTGTCTACATGAAGGCTACAGCTTCTGAATTAATAGAATATTATTTATTTCAATTCTGTTTCATCATGATTGCTAAGATATGACATTGCAATTTTTCACTGCATCTCTAGAAACTTCGCTTTCTTTGTAGTTGTCTCTTTGATGTTTGCCTTGGTGTTTGCAGGATAGATAGCTTCCAAGAGCCTGAGAGATCCAGCAAATACTAGGATGGCTACTCACATATGCCCAGAACCGCCACACAGACTCTGGGTTCAGGACTATGCTAAAACAAAAATCCCTCCACAAAGAGAAATAACTAACATTTATTGTGTACTGACTATGTGCCATGTAGGTACTTCACCTAAAGAATATCACTTCCTCCTTCCTGCAAATAGAAGCAGTAAATACTTCTGTTATCCTCATTTGCAGATGGGGAAACAGAGGGAAGACAAAGTTATGGAAGGAACTGGGATTCCGACTGAGCCCTTGCTCCTAACCACAGGGCTATACTGATAGAGCACTGAGTCTGGGCCAGGCACTAGCAATATGTGAGCCAACCATATGAGAACGTATTATTCACTTTTGACCTAGGAATGGGAGGGATATCTTCCATCTATGTATCAGTTTTTCTGGGCTACTTGCAGGTTATCAAATTGGAATATGATTGACTATCAGGGTCAGCAAATATAATCACATAATTTGGTTTCTATTGATAACATAACTGCTGATGTTCTTTAGCTTTGAGCAATTATAACATTCTTGAAAAATGTCCCTAGGATACTTTTACTGAGAAACATACTCTTCTATTAGTTGTCAGTATATATATACAGTAAAAAATAGCAATTAGTTGTCACAATAAGACACATAGATATATTAATTTTCTTAATTGTTAAAATAGTCAGCTGACTCTTAGCTAACAAGCACCCCCAAACTCAGTGTCATTTGTGTTGCTCACAAATTCATGGGTAGCTGGATGGTTCTTCTGGTCTTGGCTGTGCTCACTTATGAGTCTGTGATCAGCTACAGATCAGAGAGTTGACTCTGATGATCTAGGCTGGACTTTATCACAGGCTGGAAGCGTGGCCAGGTGTAGGCTAGAGTGACTGGCTAGGACGACTGCCCCTCCTCTCCTTTATCTGATTGCTTATCATCCAGCAGGCCAGGCAGGGATTGTTCACAGGGTGGCTTGAGGTGGTGGAGGGTTCCAAGAGCAGAAGCAAGAGCATGTGTGGCCTCTTGGAGAGCCATAGGTTTGGGACTGGCATAAGGTCACTTCTCCCTCATCTGTGGTCAGAGGAAATTCCAAGGCCAGCCTAGTTCAAGGAGTGGAGAAATAGACTCCACTTCTTTTTTATCTTATCTTATCTTCCATGGTCTTGCCTTATCATATTTTATTGTATTTAGAGAGAGAGAGAGAGAAGGAATGTGTGTGAGTGGGGAGAAGGGGAAAGGGAGAGAGAGAACCTCAAGCGGACTCCACACTGAGTACAGAGCCCAACATGAGTCTTGATCTCAACACCCTGAGATCATAACCTGAGCCAAAATCAAGGGTCAGTGGCTTAACCAACTGAGCCACTGAGGCACTGCTAGACTCCACTTCTTGACGGGAGGAATTTAAGGTTATCTTGCAAAAGGACATGAATAAGACAGGATGGGGAATAATGAAGACCGTTTTTGAAACAATCTACCATAGCACATGAAATTAAGTATTATCGTGCTCATTTTATAGATGAAAAAAAATTGAGGTCCAGTGTTAAGTAACATGCCCTAAAAACTGGTAAGTAGTAAGTTACTAGCACTAATCCGTAACTAGTAAGTGGTTGAATGACGAAGTAGGCAAACTTAGGCATGTCTAACTCCAAAGCCCTTTCTTTGACCACTCTGTAAGGTCTTTAAGGATCATGTTATTAAATGACCTTATCAAAAGTGAAGTTGGTGCCTGAGGATAAGGAAGTAGGACAGTATATAATTCAAAGATAAAAATAATCCACTCATTTTCATTTACTTAAAGGCATGAATAGTTTTAATCAAGGGCCACTTCTTTAATCGAATTAAACCATCCTAGTGATAGTTATGGATTATTCATTTCCTCATCTCTGCCTATAATAGATGTTAGTCCTCATTGACTCTTTCTCAGTAGTAATATTATACAGCCTGAGAGGAATCAAGTGCAAATGGAATTTTCATTTGCAAAACTTGTCACTATATACCCCTACAAATATTCGGGTAAAGTGATAGTGTATTAGTAATGGCAATTGAGTAGAATTAAATGTTGTTTAATTAGATCTGAGTCAAGCCAATAACTTCTGTGAGTGTTTACACTATAAAAGTAATGGGGTGTGGGGAAGCCTTTGGCAGGGGGACCAAGTATGTTGGCAAATTCTGAGCTAACAGGTTACTTTGCTGTAACTTCTCAGAGCCTTTCACAGGCTGATGCCCACTGTGACTCTCAGAGAGGGTGTCTCTCAGACTCAGGGAACTATAGAATATTCACTTGCTAGAACTCTCGGATACCTGGTATTCCACAGGATCCTTGGGAAAGCTGAACCGGATTCTCATCCCTTTGTATTCAGAGTCAATAGTATTGGTCAAGCATCTGCTATGAGTTGGAGACTATCAGAACCAGGCATTATCCGAAACCCATGAAATAGGTGGGTCTTTTTATTTATAGTTGAGGAAGCTGATCAGTTAGTTTTCTTGCCTACGATCCCCCAGCTGGTATCATATCTGGGAGTTAAACCTGGTTTTATCTAACTTTGGGCCTATAATGTTTCCTTTACATAATACTGAGATTTGGTAAGTTTAAAGGACTGCCCATGGTAATTCGGCTGGTTGTAAGCGACACATACTTTTATAATCCCTGTAACTCCTGACAGAGAAGAGGTTATCTGTCAATGTTTAGTGGCCAATCCCTTTATTACCTAGTTATTATGATCACGCTCATGGCAAAAAAACTGAAAATAGTAGAAAAAAGTATAAGATAAAAAGTAAAAAGTCTTTTCCATTTGTTCAGCTCCAGAACCATCCCTAGAGGATAAGACTATCATTTTTTATTGTTCTCCTATAACTTTTTAATTATACATGTTTGTTGTGTGTTTGTGTGTGTGTAAATCTATTTTGTTTTACACAGATGAAAATGTACTGTTTTCACCTAATATATCTTTGACATCTTTTTTTTTTAATCAGGATAGGTAGATTGCTTCTTTGTTATCGATGTACTATTTTTAAGCAATTTTTTGGTGATGGATTTTTAAAGTTTTTCTAGTTATTGTTGAAAATTCATTCCTTTTAAAAAATTTTCTGTTATAGCAAACAGTGCCCCAATGAAGGAACAATCTTATCCATACACCTTTGCAGTTATTTTTTTTTTTATTTGTTATTTGTTTTTATTGGAAAACAAAACCAAAAGCCATGCAAGGCATTGTTTCCCCTGGTGACTTCTCCTAGGAAAATTTGTGGACTATTGCCAAGAAAATATTATAGGGTCTGTAAATAAAAGGTTCTTTAAAATACAAATTTTAGACCAAATATAGTAGTCTACTTCTTTGGTCTACTCTGTTCTCCCCAGGGAGCAAGCAAATGGACTGAGCCAGTGGTCCTATCAGATGCTGCCGTGACTAAGATCCACAATGACTAAAACCAGGAAATGGTGACTCAGACTCTTCAAGCTCTTCTTGCCCGGTGGAATAACTCTACATATTTTGGTTTTGATGCTATGGACACATATTCAATACAAAATGGACAGATGCAACCAACTCTTGGCCGTTTAAAGACTTGCCTATCGTTTTATGCAGTTGGCCCTTTCAGTGACTTAGACAGTGAACAGAATTCAGATGAGAAGCTTGACTCTAGCAATTCCACCTCTAGGAATTTATCTTAAGGAAATGATCCAAGGGGAACCTGGGTGGCTCAGTCGTTAAGCGTCTGCCTTCAGTTCAAGTCATGATCCCAGGGTCCTGGAATGGAGCCCCACATCGGCTCCCTGCTCAGGGGGAAGCCTGCTTCTCACTCTCCCACTCCCCTTGCTTTTGCTTGTGTTCCCTCTCTCACCGTGTCTCTCTCTGTCAAATAAATAAATAAAATCTAAAAAAAAAAAAAAAAGAAGTGATCCAAAAGGGAAAATCTATGAACTAGAAACATTTATTTCAATTCCACATTTTGTATGATAAATTATTAGCAAAAATGGGAGAAAATAAAAATATCTAGCAAAAAATAATGTTTGGATAGATTTAATATATAACTCCACTCACTGGCACTGGTACTAAAATAATGAGGGTCATGACAATTTAGAATCTTAAAAAAGTAACAAAATTGTCACTTATGCTAAAATGGCAATTAAAAATTACCTAGAAGAATAAAATATTTGATTTGCTAGCTCTTTGAATTCTAGGCAGTCTTTTTCACTTATAAAACATTATATCTACTTTATAACATTATTTGTAAATGTAATACATTAATAGTTCCCAGAAGACAATTTATGTGGCTGTCTAGGAAGAATCTGAAGTTTGAATAAAAAGTCTGTTTTAGTCTCGGTCAAGGATTGACATATTCTTTTTAAAAGACAGATTTGACCAGGCTCTCTCCTAACTTTTAAGGATGTTGCCTGGAAGCAAGATAATCAACCACCTGTCTCATTTTGTCTGGGACAATTTCTGTTTGAGCATGTTGTCCCAGCACGGTTGTTACCAGAACTGCTTTTCACTGTCAGAGGTGACTTTACTTGCGTGATAAACCCTGTGGACCCTGACATTACAAAGGAGATGGTAATCATCCCAATTTTATCATCATTCCTATATGATAAATTAGCCTTCTATGGCTTAGGAAGGCTCTCACAGAGCAATGACTTACATGATGCCCAAAGCCAAAACAGAATATACATACATCATCAGTGAAATGTTAAAGATCCTGCCCACCATATCATGTGGTAGCCCTTTCACAGGATCTTTGAAAAATTCTGAAATTTGAAAACGTTTCTCTCTGCTTACTAATCACCTTCCACTATATTAATTAGTAATACTTTTGTGATTTGACATTTTTGTCTTCTTCCTTTGGTGCCCAGGAAACTCAGAGCTAAGCCAGGTCTTCAGTTGAAGCAAAAATCGTTAATCCAGTGCAATGGAGAGTCAGCCACAACTGACTCTGTGTTCTGGTCTCCACTTACCATGGAGTTAGTTTCCTGTGGCTGCTATAACAAATTACCACAAACTTTGTAGTTTGAAGCAACGTATATCTGTTCTATAGTTCTGGAGGCCAGAAGTTTGAAGCCATTTTGATGGACCCAAATCACTTTGTCAGCTGGGCCCATTTCCTCCAGAGGCTCTGAGGGAGCATCTGTTTTCTTGCTGTTTCCAGCTTCTGAGGGCTGCCTGCATTACTTGTAGCCACATCCCTCCGATCTCTGCCTCGATGTTACATTGCCTTCTCTCCCATATCAGCTCCACCTCTGTCTCCTTCTGATAAAGACATTTGTGATTCCATTTAGGGTTCATCCAGATAATCCAGGATGATCCCTGCATCTCAAGATCCCTAACTTAATCACATCTACAAAGTCTCTTTTTTCATAAAAGGTAACATCCATGGGTTCCATGGTTCCAGGGATTAGGACTAGATACTTCTGGAGGGAGGTGGGTAGGGGGGCAGTATTTTTCAGCCTACCACAATCTGCCTTCTGGTCCCAAAGATTCACATCCATTCCCCCATGCAAAATATATTTATTCATATCACAGTATCTCCCAAAATTTTCAACTCATTATGACATCAAATTGAAATCCAAAATTTCATCTAAATATCATCAGCTCAAAACCCCCAAATCTTGTCATCTAAATCATCCAAAGTAAAGATGAAGGAGATGCTGGGCATGATACATCCTGGGTTGAAATTTCTCTTCATCCTCAAAGTAAAGTGTTTGGTCCAGTGCTTTGCACATAGTAAGTGTCCAAGAAATGTTAACCACCATTGAAGTTATTCCCTTTATTGCGTTAAGGATAGGGTCACACTCTGGCCCTACACTCTCCTATCAGAGAGAAGACGAGGTGTAAGGTTATGATGGCGAGGACAGTAACAATAATAGCAGTGGTAGTAAACTCACATGGAGATTTTATCATGTAACAGAAACTTTTCTAAGTGTTTTATAGCTGCCGTCACATTTCACCTTTATTAAACCCCTTTGAGAGAGAAACTATTACCCCACATGTTCTAATGAGAAGACTGTGGGGTAGAGAGGTTATATAACTTGTAAGAGGCTAAACCATGATCTCCATGCTCCCCGTTTAAAACCAGGTCCACGCTACACTGTGTTTCAGTCAGTGTGCTAGTCCTTTCATAGTCCTGGCATAGATGAAATACAATTTCAAAAAATTGTTTCTCATTTCACCTTGGGTTTCGATTCTGTGTCACTTGAAGGAGATAAGCCATACTCTAATGAGTATTCCTAAAACTCTCTTGCTTTATCAGGAAGGGATTTTTCTCTTGAAGGTCTATTGTTGTTGTTTATTTTTTAAGCATAGAATCTCCCATTCAAATTTTCTTTTAAGAAACTTGAAACTTTCCAACAAGTTGAAAAATTGGTACAATGAATATTTTATATTCATCTCTTTCCATTTGCTGAACATTAATCTTTTGCCACTTTTGGGTTCCTCTTTCCACATAGAAATATAGTTTTGGTTTTCCTGGGTATTTTGAAAGTTGTAATCGTCATGACATTTTACCCCAAAATACTTCAGTATGTACCTCGTAAGTATTCTCTCCTTCCATTTCAAATGATGAAAAGCCCCCAAGATTTATATTTCATACAGTAACATCTATTTTGAGTTTGTGTTAGAAATTTTCCCTAATTGTTCCAAAATACTCTTTTCTAACATTTTTTTTTTACATCCAGAAGTCAGTCTTTTGCATTCCTTTAGTTGTCACATGTCTTCTTCCTTTAATCAGTAATAGTTCTGCAGACTATTTTTGGGGTGTGTGTGTGTGTGTGTGTGTGTGTGTGTGTTGTTGTCGTTGTTGTTTTGTTTTGTTTCCTTTCCGTGACCCTTAGAAGCATTCTCATCAGTCACCTCCAAAGTGTCTCAAGTTCTGAATTGGTCAGTTCCTTTCCTCTTGATTAGGTTCAGGCTAAATATATGTCGGCATGCTTACTATTACAGGCTATGTGAGAAGCATATCCTAGTTGGTTATGTGTAAGAAAAAGACATGTACATCTCTGGAAAAGGAATGATCTGATATTTGAGGAAAACAGCCAAATACTAAAACCCACAATAGAGCATAATCTTTAAGTGTTCCTTAATGGTTTCTGAAGCACCTTTCACATATATTTATCTATTGTGTCCTCTTTACTGTGAGACCAATGAAGTGGATATTATTGATTGTTGTTCTAGGACAACAAAGGCTTAGAAGTGTGAGTGATTTGCTAAATTCCTGGAATTCATTCCTCAGAAGCTGGGGTTTGAATCCAGTTTCTTTCTAGACTTTGGTTTGGATCTCAATCCTGTGCTTTTCCCACCAAGTCAATGGATAAGGTTAATCAAAACAAGTTTTGTCTTGTTTTTTTTTAAACAGTGTAACAGTCACTCATCCTACTCAGAAATCCAACTAAATTAGACATAAGTTAGTGTTTTCTAAAAGCAGCTTTCAGGTTGCTTCAGGACCCTGGTGAGTTTTAGGGAGCCTACATTTACGTAGATTATGTGTTAAGAGCTCGCAAAGCTCTCACAGTTAAATGTCATAGGCACTTGCTGAGAAGTAATAATAGAGAAGCAGAAAGAAACTGAGATGGATAGGTTCCCACTCAATTTCCTTACAAACTTGGAGCATATTGAATAATAAATACAGATGTTCGCAAAGACAGTCTTATCTTTATTCTGTGTTTGGTCCCACAGAGAGATACATACTAGGTCCAAAACAAAAACAAACAAACAAAAAGGAAGTGGTTTTTTATTTATGGATTTCTTTGCTTTTCTCTGTTTTTCCAGTGGGTTTACTGGTGGGAAGAATATGTCAATCCACCCTGGAGACCTATGGGCATTAGATCATGTAGAAAGGAGGCAAAGTGTTCATAAGAGTTGGGGTTTTTTTTCCCCTTAATAAATTGAGGGTTTGCTTAAAGGATTATTTTGTAAAATAGGTTGAAAAGAGGAAAAGCAGTACCTGAGCTGACTGAAATCTGGAACAGATGGATATCATGTCATTTTGATAAAAGTTTTGTATGAATAGCCTTTAAAAGATTCTTAAAGGAAAAGGAGTTTCTCTCTTGATATTAACTTTCCCGAAGTTTGTAGGAAGCAATCAACAGAGGACTGGTTTGGCATTTAAAACTTAGTACTTGTGTGTACAGACTCTCCATATCAAAAAGTGGCCAGTAGAAAAGGTACATAAACCAAAGAATGTTGAATGGTATCTATTCTGTAGGACATTTGCATCTAGGTTCTGTCCTTCTGCGAACCAGCTGTATGACTTTAAACAGTCTCCATTCAGTTAGTTCCTCGACTATACTAAAATAGGACCAGTGATGCTTATCATGTATATCTAAAAGGACTGGGTAGAGAAAATTACATAAGAGCATATCCATGGACTTGTCCCACAAGCATCTAATGTAATGGTAGTTCACAAATATAAGGCAAATGTAATTTTAGAACTTTTGGTTTAGAAATATAGGGGAGGAAATTTTTTCTCTACATTTGTGGGTTCATTTGGCTGGTCCATTAATTAAACTGATGTAAGATGGGCACTTGGGTGGCTCAGTGGGTTAAAGCCTCTGCCTTAGGCTCAGGTCATGATCTCAGGGTCCTGGGATCGAGCCCCGCATCGTGCTCTCTGCTCAGCAGGGAGCCTGCTTCCCCCTCTCTCTCTCTGCCTGCCTCTCTGCCTACTTGTGATCTCTGCCTGTCAAATAAATAAATAAAATCTTTTAAAAAATAAAAATAAAAAAATAAATTGGTGTAAGATAAGTTAATAGGAAAAAACAAATTTAATTACATACAGAAAGTATGAGAGGCTCCCTGACAGTCAGGCAGTTGAGGTGTGCATGCCATTCTGAGCTAAAATGAAGGGGGTAGGGGTCTGGGGTTTCAAAGGGAAGGAAGACCATTCACAGAAAGATGGGAAGAGCAAATGTTTCACAAACATACGTTTGTGGGCCATGAAGAGACAATGGGACACAGAAAGGAAGTTGAACAAACAGGCCCTGCCAGTTTCCACCTATCTCACCACACGTCGTCTATACTCTTTGTAGTTATCTCTGGTGCTAGCTGTCTTCCTAAACCAGGCCCTCTATGTGAGTTCTTAGAGGCAGTTAAGAGGGTGGTATAAAGCTCTTCCTGGGTCTTTTAGGATTTGATTGTCTTCAGCTCAAAATAAGCATCACGCCAGAATAGTGCTCCCTGGAGAGACCTGTTCTGAACCCCTTCAGAAGCATATGCCAGCTGTTCTCCCTCCTCCCATCCTGCCAGTCTTCCTGTCTAGCAATATTTCTCCAGTGTAAAACACATTATGGTCCTTACTCCTCATCTTAGTGGAATCAGTTGAGGAGGAGGAAAAAAATTATAGTAGTTGCTCTCTAAAGAGCTGTGTGGTGTCATGTCTGATCCCATGAGCTCTGGAAGGCAGAGGACTTGAGTTCAGATTGTGCCTCTTTAACTCAACATCTTTGTCTAGAGGACAAGTTACATCACCTCTTTATGCTTCAATTTGCCCACCTGTGAGAGGGTCATAACTGCTACCTTTAATGATGGAACTGAGGATTATACAAGATGATATATGTATATCCAGAATAAAATGCAGCTCATTTTCTGCTTCCACCATTCCCTTCATCTCAGTTCTGTGCAGATGATCATCTTCCTCTAGTCCCTGAATGAAAGCATCAGTCAGCCCCCACGATTTTGTGCCAGTCTCAGGTAATAGATTGTCCTACCATTACTTTAAGTCACAAACTCATTAACGTAAAACGAAGTAAAAATTAAATATGGTAATGGAAATGTCTAACTCAAGAGATTAGCCAGTACTCTGAATTTCATCTAATATTTAGCAATTCTCCCCTCTCCTTGTTTCAGCATAAAGGAAAAGGAAGGCAGGTATGGTGGGTAGCTTGATTTCTCCTCTCTGCCCCTCCACCCCACCTCTCTCCCAGGCCTTCAGTGTCACTGGGTTTCAGCTGCCCTTCAGTTGCTTGTTGCTCAGGACCCTCTGCCTTACCAAGGAATCCTATGGACCATGGGAAGGACTTGAGATACTTTTCCTGGGAATCTCCTTCCCTCAGGTGGCCAATCTAACCCATAGGAAATAGTTTTCTATCCTTTTTCTGACACACTCTGGGAGTGTGGTCTCACCCCAACATCAAAACATTACCCAACTCTACCGCCAAACAATGGGTCCACCTTGTTCTTGTTCTAGGACATTCTGCACCTCCACATAAGCTCCAGGAATCCTGTAATAACTCTCTCCTCTCCTTGGGGAGATGACAGGATAGGTACCTCTTGATGCCTTTTACCCTCAAAGTGGGCAAGGACATACGTGTTATACTCAAAGAATGTTGTCAGCAACATGGCAACCTGACCCCTCACTTTGGAATTCTATGTCCATTTAACCAGGGACCTAGTCAGAACTTTAATTTTATTATCCATTATTCATGTTAGATGAGTTCATCACTTAATAAATACCTGGCATGGAATAAATGCCAAGTAAACAATAGCTAGCTTAATGATGAAATGAGAATGGATCCTAATGATTTTGATAAGAATTTATTAAATTCTTACCATGGGCAATAAGAGAATATAAAAATGAGTAAGACATTGGTCCTACCCTCTGAAAACCCGTGGTCTGGTAGCTAAGATAAACAGATAGCTTTAATTACAAAAGCAAGAGTATCGAGATTTCAGGAGCTCCTGATTTTAAACATTATGGGTCCGCAAGCAGATTAAATTCCTTCTAAATATAAGGATCCTTAGTTCCTCCTGTATCTATCAGCCTTATCAGTTCATATCCTTAACTAAGTGATGATAACTGCTCTTATAAAGCAGCCACATAAAGGACTCCCGCGCCAGATCTTCCTCGGCTAGAAAGTGATTCCAAGCTGGAGAAGCCTTCGCTTGGGATGACTTCTGATGAATCTCATATTTGTAGAACAAAGTGCTGTTCATCATCACTTTTGGAATTGCTGACCTCTGTTTATTGAGCTAGGTTTCTGTGTCTGGGTAAGGAAGCGTAGTGGGACATAGGATTGGAATAGGAGGATTGTTATAAACCACAGGGGGTCATAAAAGCTTTACAACCACTGGAAATACATGGTCAGAGGGTTATTTTAAACTGACGTTAGAAGAAGAACAGAAGCTGCATGTGGGCAGTCCAGGAAGGACACTTTGATTCCTTTTGGAGTTTGGAGGTTTAAACGGGGAAGTGGGGACTCAAAGCTCAAAAGAAGGGGGATAAGGAGGATGAAAATGAAAACTGTTCTCAAAAAATCAGGAGGGAAGAACTGGTGGTGTATGGCAGAGGAGGAAGGTAGTTGGGTGGGGATAAAGGGTGAAAATTTTACTTTTAGGGATACCCCTTTTGAAGCCTGGGCTGAATCTTGTGGTTGTGGATGGAAGGGTAGAACTGAAGCTCCTGGCAGAGCTCAGTGCAAAAGACGTGAATGAAGGTGTTGTCTCCGTGAACAAGATCTCAAAGAGTAGCAATAGAGAAAATATCTATACAGTTCATTCACCTGAATCACTCAGATCCCAGTGGTCCCTAAGTTTTTGGTCAGGAATTACACACTGATGTCTTATGCAGCCCATACGTAGTCTATAGAAAACCTGAGCATATAAAGAAATCCTTATATATTCTACAGTGGGTTATAAAGCTAATTTTGGAAATACTACATTGAAAATATCACATACTCAAACTGTTGTCTTTATGGAAGTAAATGAAAACTACCCAAATGAGAATAAGCAGAGGCCGTTTTTCCCAAGCTTTCTATAGCAAGGAAGCCAGCCTCCATCCCCCGCATTTGTCAGAGACTCATAGGCAGGCAGGGGAGTGGAAAAGCTTGATAGTGGGAAAAATTCTGGAAGGCTTCAGAAGTGCCCTGGTTGGGGGCTCTTGGCATAGGGAAGCTGGAGGCAGTCTAGCTAGAACCAGAGCATCCCATGAGATCGGCGAGGGGAGCAGATTTGGCTTTCCCTGGTTAGTCCTAAATTAGAAGTAGGAATGAAAATGAGGGAAGCTGGCAGTTACTGATCTGGCTGAGTTGGGAAAATTGCTATTGATGTTGTAGTTCGTCTTCCTGGGCTGGTCGCAGCAGGTTGGGGGTTCAAGTTCTTTTTTTTTTTTTAAGATTTATTTGACAGAGATCACAAGTAGGCAGAGAGGCAGGCGGGCAGGGGGGTGGGGGAAGCAGGCTCCCCGCTGAGCAGAGAGCCCCCATACGGGGCTGGATCCCAGGACCCTGGGAACATGACCCCGGAGCAAAAGGCAGAGGCTTTAACCCACTGAGCCACCCAGGTGCCCCTCAAGTTCTATTTTTATGTACAGTCTCACCATTGTCCCTTTGTATCTTCAGTCTGTCATGTCGAAACATGTTCAGCTTTTTAAAATTTTTTGTCTTGTTATTTGCCCAACCTTCTTAGCCACCGTTGTCCACCTGTTTCACATGCTCAAAAATTGCCTTCTGAGACATCATGTTCAGATTGTTTTTTTCAGTTTATCCCTGTCCTTTTGTATTAACTTCTCATTTTTATGTAAACCAAAACAAACAAAACAACTTTATACCATAGAAAGTTAAATCTATCAGAAGGATTTTTGTTAAAATTTTGTTAAAAAACAAAAACAAAAACAAACTCCTTTTCTCCCCCTGTCCACCCCGAGTTCCACTCCTCAGTTAAGCACAATTAATAGTTTCTTATGCATTTCCTTCCATACGGATCCTTTCAGAAATGATCTATGCATATGGAAACTTATAAATTCTATACCTATAGCTGCACATTTACTTTCCTTTTTAAAAATTTTGCACAAATAAGATGATGCTATAAGAAACCCTTTCTCCAAGCTGCTTTTTGAGGTCATCTTTGGAGACCTTTACATCGGTACAAATACGTCTAAGTTCTTGTCTTTTAAAATTTGAATAGCTATTCCGCAGTTGCTCATATGAGAAGAGAGCCCCAAGTCTCCCCTTGTCAAGTTTTGAGAGTGTTCTTTACACCTTCACTGACAGTAGATATGCTTCCTCATTTTAACCAAGATGTTAGGTACTTTAACTTGAATTTATTTTACTGTCAGTGAGATCAAAGATCTATTCATGTGATTTATTGGTCATTTGTGTATATTGCTTTTCTACCCATTTTTCTGTTGTATCAGGTTCTCATCCCTTTGTACGAACTTCTTGTATACTAAAGAAATCAAGCCTTTATTTTATCACCTCTCCTTTCATTTTGTGTATGGTCTTACTTTTTGCCATATGTAAGTTTTAATCTCAAGTACTTAAATTTATGAGGTTTGGTTTTTTCCCATTGATTTGAATTTTACCTCCCAAATCGAAAGACTTTCCTGTGTTGCTCTGTTGTGCTTTTTAATCAAATCCTTGCGGGTAACAGAGTTGCATGGAATGTAATTGGGAGAAATCGGTGTGCCTGGTATTTCTTCCTGAATTGGTACACTCACTTATCTCAGAAAAGTTAATGAAAGCTTTGGGTTAGAAACCCCGAGTGTCCCCGAGTGTCCCCTAATGATGGGAAGAAAAGAACAGGAAGCAAGATAGAGTTTTTAATCAACCACTGAAAGATCTGTCTTCTCAGGCTGTCTGCTAAATGCACTTTTTTCCCTTCTGGAAACAGTACTTGATGGTTGCCACCCAATCTAGGCATTAATTGCTGTGGCTCAGAAACCTGTGTAAGAAAATGTGAGCAAGGCATGGGTCTGGGGATAAAATGGCCCCCTTTGGGAGCACAGCTCATACCTAAACACCACATCCTAAAATACCATAGTGTCGTAGTGTTGTCCCAGACATATTGGAAGGGAATGAGGATAGGGAAGTGTAATGAGTTGAGAAGTGGAGAGGGGGAGTCAAGAGGTAGACGAGATGCTGTTCAACTTGCTCTGCCCCTGTCGCTGGTCTTGTTATTATCAGGAGGACAGGAAGTGATGCTACTTCTGTTCTTGCCATCACCAGTGTGACCCCTACCCTTCTTTGTGCTATGTATCCTCATTCTGAAGTTAGTAAGGAGGCCCTCTCTTTTCCCAGCAGGATAGTTTGTTTGCTATTTTGCGTTTGTGGATAGACCTGACTGAAACAGAGCAGGAGGATGTTTGAGATTTAGAATGTTTATTTCAGAGTTTGCTGCTCTTTAGACCTGTGCTCTGCTGGGTGATAACCCATGAATACCCACATTTTTACTATGAGGCCCATCTCCCCATGTTTTCCCTTTCCAAGAAACCCTCTTGACCTAGCAACAATATAAGACAATGTCAAGCTGCCAAATCCCTTTGGAAAATAGTAATTTAGCATAAGGGAGTGGAGAGGCAGTTCTTCCATCCTCCTTGCTGAAGGTGACCTTGACTCAATAACTTTGGCCCTCTGTCTGCCTCCTGGACATCGAAGGGCTCCGTTCTCTATTTCTTACCTCTCTTCTCACTTCGTCTTGGCTGAGGGTGAAGGTTCTAGGGGCTGAGTCATAGCAGCCCAGTCATCTAGCCAATCCCAGAGCTTTTATTTCTCTTTTATCAAACATCATAGAAAGAAAAAGGATACTTAGTTTGAGTCCAACCTCTCTGAATACAAGAGACACTCTGTATTTGTGTTCCTAATAGGCATTCTACTGATTGTCTAGATAGATCATTTGGGCATGAAGAGGTATTACACTCTGATGTTGAGAACTCACGATGTGTCCTAATCATTTCTCAGCTGTTACCATGACCATGAGACTGGTCATTCTGGAGAAATCAAGATTAAGTGTCAAGGAGCCTACTGAAAAGAAGCTCCATTCTTTCTTCCATCAACTAAGAGCCTGCACTCACGATTTTTTCCGAAGACTGCCATGTTGACATATAAAATCAATAGACATTGGATGAACCAATGTATACATTAAAAATAAAAATAGTCACCATAAGGAAGAAAAAGCATAGCTAGATCCTTCAACATTTTATTGGACCTTTCATCCTAAAGATATTTATTTAGCCCTTATTGCATGCCAAGAACTAGGGTAGTATTTGAGAATATATCTGGAATAATAATAGTAACTGTAGCCAACAGTTTTGAACTCCTACTGCTTTTTGAGGCATTGGGCTAAATGCTTTATGTAGATTATCTCATATAATTCTCGAATCAGCTCTGTAATTGGGTTCTTTTATAATTTCTATACAAAGATAAGGAAAATGAAGTTTGGTAAGGTTAAATAACTTGCCCAAGAACACATTGCTAACAATGATTACAGCTGGGACCCAAACCAGCGTAGTTTTCACTTTTTAATTGTTTGCTGTTGTTTCTTCATGAGGTAGAAACAAGATCCTGCCCTCCTAGAACTTTTAGTCTCAATTGGTGAACATTTTTCTTCAGATAGACTCTGAATCAGTCTCTGGAGAGATGTGGAGTATCTCCCAGAGAAGGCTTTTCACTTTTCAACAGGATCTAGGCTGTTGACGGGAGTTGGTTGATTACATAGACTCTTTTTATTTTCTCTGTTCAAGTTCATGTCTCCCATCACCTGTGTCCTTCTATGTTCTCATCCTGGCATCCTTTGCCTTATCCTTCTGCCCACCCTCTTTCCTCTCTGAGTGCCCTCCCCTCAACGCCTGTTTATTTTTTCCTCTCTCCTACCTACCTAGACAATCACTGGAGTGCCCAAATATCATGCAATGCACTGTTGAAGGAAAACATGGAAGGGAAGGAAACTCACTGCAAATGAAATGAGCTATTGATGGATGGCTTCATAAGCCTAGGGGTCCTTCTTTAGCATTCTCTGGCATTTAAGGGACTCAGGATTCCAAAAGCACATCCACTCCATTCTGCTGGTGCTAATCTCATTTTTTCCATGATTAACAGCCCCGTTCATTATGTTTCCAGCTCACATTAATCTTCTCTTCTGTGAGTTTGGTAACATTTGGAGTCATTTCCCTCTGTATTTATCCATCTGGGATCTTTAGAAAAGATAAGTTTGCAGAGAGTCATTTGTTACTCACAGCAATGAGAGGAAGGAACATTCCTATTTCTCACATCCTGAAAGAGGACCCTCTGAATTCAGACATGGAGCTCCCTCCAACTCCATAGGGTACTCAATTTGGGATTGAGCTGCAACATAACAGCATCAGAAATCACAAGAAGCAATGCTCCATGGATCCTGAGTCCTAGGAGGACCCCTAGAATGGACGAGATCGGGAGAAAGTTGTGGGGGTAGTGGAGAGAGTTAGGAGATTAAAAAGTCAGAACAAAGCCTTTGGCCTGAGTCCTGTCTCTACCACCTGCAAGTTATTTGACCTTGGGCGAATCACATAATCTCTCCAAAATCCGCTCACTTCCTCTGTGAACTGGTCTCAAAGATGCCTGTCTTCTCTACATGAAAAAGTAGTTTTGAGCATTCACTTATATTCTCATCTCTGTTTTTGAGTAAGCTTGTATCCTTACTTATATCACTTAATTTTTGTCATTTTGGAAGCCTTGTCCAACGATATTGTATGTTTGTATACATATATATATATATACATATATATTTATGAATAATATATATATTTCAACAATCATATGTGTATGATTAGAAAGAAAAAAATAGGCTATTGGGAAAGTTTTAGAGGCTAATATATTTAAATTCTTATCTCATATTTTATTTTAAAAAGTCTTGAAGGGGCACCTGGGTGGCTCAGTCAGTTAAGCATCGGACTCTTCCTTTCTTCTCAGGTCGTGGTCTCAGGGTTGTGAGATTAAGCCCCATGTCCAGCTCTGGGCTCAGCACAGCATCTGCTTGGGAGTCTCTCCCTTTCCGTCTCCCTCCCCCTCTGCCCCTCTCTCCACTTGCTCTCTGTCTCTCTCTCTCTCAAATAAATAAATAAAATCTTAAAACAAATAAATAAATGGATACAAATAAAAAGCCTTGGAGGTGTGTGTCATATTTGAAGATCTACTAGGGAGAGGATAGTTTGTTGAAAAAAACAGAGAAAAACAGGGAGACAGCCCTTTCGGAGAACCTGGTCTATCAGTCCCTAGGGGCATTCTGTTGTGAAAGTTGGAATGCATTTATTCCTTTCTTAATTCAAGTAAGATGTTTCTTTAGAGAAAATATTCCAACTGGACATCCATTCAAAAACCAATTATTGCTGTCTATGGTCATTAACCATGAAATATCGGTGTTATTTCTCATTGCTGCTGAAGAGCAGGTCTAAATTGCATTAATGCATCTGTTACTATAGAAAGGGGGGAAGGTCTAATTAAATTTTATTGCTGTCTAATTTAGAAGGGGTTCAGGACGTTGAGAGGACAAGAAGAAAACAGAGAAATCTGGGCTATTTGCTGTAATTCTGCAGAACTATAACCAAGGCAACAGGATTCGGAAATGTCATTTATTGACAGTCCTTTTGCCCAACACCTGGGATTTGAGCAAGAGACTCCCATTATGCAGATAACTCCCAGTGCTATCGATGAAAATTAACTACATAACCAACTCTCCTGCCCACATAGAACACCAGACGCCTGAGAGCACTTTTAATTGCAGTGTACCTCCCTCTGCAAAAAAGCTAATTACATCTGCTTCCCTTTCCTTTAGGTACCCAAGCAAGGACAGGAATAATGAAGAGACACGTGTGTTAGTTGCAACCTTTTGAACCAAGCAAGAAGGAAATCAACAGTGTGGACAGGGCTGGAACCGTTGCCACGCTTGCTTTTTGGAGTGAATGAGGAATGGGCTTGTGATTATGCTGACATTTCAGCATGAATCTGGTAGACCTGTGGTTAACCCGTTCCCTCTCCATGTGTCTCCTCCTACAAAGTTTTGTTCTTATGATACTGTGCTTTCATTCTGCCAGTATGTGTCCCAAGGGCTGTCTCTGTTCTTCCTCTGGGGGTTTAAATGTCACCTGTAGCAATGCAAATCTCAAGGAAATACCTAGAGATCTTCCTCCTGAAACAGTCTTATTGTATCTGGACTCCAATCAGATCACCTCTATCCCCAATGAGATTTTTAAGGACCTTCATCAACTGAGAGTTCTCAACTTGTCCAAAAACGGCATTGAGTTTATCGATGAGCATGCCTTCAAAGGAGTGGCTGAAACTTTGCAGACTCTGGACTTGTCTGACAACCGGATTCAAAGCGTGCACAAAAATGCCTTCAATAACCTGAAGGCCAGGGCCAGAATTGCCAACAATCCTTGGCACTGCGACTGTACTCTACAGCAAGTTCTGAGGAGCATGGCATCCAACCACGAGACAGCCCACAACGTGATCTGTAAGACTTCTGTGTTGGACGAGCATGCCGGGAGACCATTCCTCAATGCTGCCAATGACGCTGACCTTTGTAACCTCCCTAAAAAGACTACCGACTATGCCATGCTGGTCACCATGTTTGGCTGGTTCACCATGGTGATCTCCTATGTGGTGTATTACGTGAGGCAAAATCAGGAGGATGCCCGGAGACACCTGGAATACTTGAAATCCCTGCCGAGCAGGCAGAAGAAAGCAGATGAGCCTGACGACATTAGCACTGTGGTATAGCGTCTGAGCCGACCAGCGCCGAGAAAGAAATTTGTTGGCAGTTGCGATAGGATTAAGCGGTTTACTTCTCCCATCCATTGTAAACATTTAAAACTTTGTATATCCATTTCTTTTGACTTATGCCACTGTTGAACTTTTATCAAACATGACAACATAACGAATCATTTTAGTTTAGGTGACCCACCCCTTACTTGTATCCCCAGTGGTATATCCCTTGAGTAAGCTACTCTCTGAACATGTTAGATCCATCTCACTATTTAATAATGAAATTTATTTTTTTAATTTAAAACCAAATAAAAGCTTAACTTTGAACCATGGAAAACAGAGTGACTTTTTGGTCCAGAAAACAGTACGGCCATTCTGTTGCTTTCGAGAGAGGTAGACAGCCCTTATGACCCTAAGGAACTATCATAATGAAAGATGTGTTATTAAGCCCTACTATACACCGGGGAGCCATAGCTGAATTATTGACCAAGGGACGTTTCGTCAGACTTTAAAATACTAGCCTTAGCAAACCCGAGTGATAATGCAGTGTGACATCCTACAAAGACTTCAGTGGGGATGCTGCTAGGTGCTTACTATCCAAAAGTTGAATATATATATTACATAAATATATATATGTATATATATAATATAGATATGTACATATCTATCTATATATACACAGTTTAAACACAGTATTTTTACTCTATACTAGAAACATGGAAAAGAAGACAGCACACATTCTGTCCTTAGGATCACCTTTTGTGGGCAGGGGTATATGAGTAACTCAGAAATAGAGATGCTGAAAAGGAAGATGCTAATAGTGTAGCACCCACTGTATGTGAGGCATTTTTATACGACGATTATGGCTCTCAACCCTCACTACAAAAGGAGAACGTGACAACTGCCCCATTTATAGGAAACTACAGGTGGAAGGAGTTCAGTGACCTACCAAGTAGAAAGTACTAGAACATGAATTTGAAGTATATCTTTCTCTCTCCAAAAGCTGGGACCCTCTCATTATGTTCCTACTAGGTTGGTTTGTAGAGGTATGAGTTACATGCTAAAAATGTGGCCATGTTAAGTGTATAGTTCCACAAGTTTTGACAAATGTATATTCCTATATATCAAGATATCATGCCTCTGCTACTGTTCAGAAATAGGAGAAAGCTCATTCAGTTCTTGAGTAGGAAATTGTGTGAGTTTTTTGAGTTTGAGGTGCCATTACAGATAGCCTTTGGAACTTGGATGGGATCTCATCAGAGAGTAATATAGGCAAGGAAGGTAGCCGAACCAGGGCGAGCAAAGAAGTAAAAAGTGTAGGCTGGTATTTGGGATGAAGAAGTCTATGTAGGGGAGTAATGAGAGACAAAGTGGAGGCCCATCAGAAGGATCTCAATTCTGGAGAATAAGAATGACTAATAGATGGCTGCATAGTATTCCATCGTGTATAGTGAAATAAGTCAATCAGAGAAAGACAACTATCATATGATATCCCTGATATGAGGAAGTGGAGATGCAACATGGGGGGCTAGGGGGGCAGAAAAAGAAGAAAAGAAACAAGATGGGATTGGGAGGGAGACAAAACATAAGTGACCCTTAATCTCACAAAACAAACTGAGGGTTGCTGGGGGGAGGGGGTCGGGAAAGGTGGGTGGGGTAATGGACATTGGGGAGGGTATGTGCTATGGTTAGTGCTGTGAAGTGTATAAACCAGGTGATTCACAGACATGTACCCCTGGGGATAAAAATTTGTTTATAAAAAAAAATAAATAAATAAAAATTAAAGAATGTGATTTTGAAGAAAAAAAAAAAAGAATGACTAATAGAATTTATGGAGCACCCAGGACGCACCAAGTACTTTCTTTGGGTTGTATTAATTCATCCTTCCAATTACCTTATGAGATAGTCTTTTGCAAATGAGGGATCAGAGACGCAGGAGTTTCAGTAATGAGTTCAGGATCCTTGCCTTATAAGAAGTAGAGCAGATACTGAAATCCAGTCCGTCAGTTTTAGAACCTCTTAACCACTGTGCTGCATTACTTTATAATCATACACTTTACTACTGAAGTTTCAGCTTCCCCAGACCAAGAGGTTTGCAGATTATCTGAAGTGATGGTCTCATTAACAGCACAAATAGCCCTTTGTGGGGCTTAAGTAGGAAGGATTGATCCTTGGCAATTTTGACCCACAGATCCTTCTCCAACCCACATCAGGTTGTCTTTGGGACCTCCAGGAATCACATTTCTGCCCTTGGAAAGCACAGCAGCTCCCATCCATGTCAATAATCTCTTAAAAGCTTACTGGCATGGAACCTGAGAGTCGGCCAATCCAAGACCTTCAGTAGAGCACTCAGAGCAACATGGCTAGGCAACACTGGCGTATACCCCAGGACCAGAGGATTGTCAGACCCACCCTAGCCTTACTGAAAAAATGTAAGGCCTCTTCTGAAAGTCTGGGATGTGAAATTCAGAATATGGGCACTTAGGCATCCCAGGGAGAAAGAAACCCGACTGTCTGCTTTGCGAACTGGGTTTGAACAGCTTCCAGAGAAATCGGAGCTTTGTTGAAGATTTAACGCCCCCTGGAGGACAACTTTAGAATATATCTCAGTAAGCACGACCACAGAGAGATGCCTAACTGAAAGCACATTTTATTCCCCTAAGGAATAGGAAAGTAGAGCCATTGCTAAGATAACACTTTAAAAAATTAATTGCGTTTATTTGAGTATGTGAGTCACATACGTTTTAGGAAAGTGTTCACAAATTACATAATCCATTTCAGTTTGCTGCTTCCAAAATAGCCTTTATATTCATATTAATAAGAGTTTATTTTCCTAATGGTTAATTGCATTAGTCAAGTGAAAGTATCTATAGAAAAAAATCCCTGAAGGGTGTTGTAGGATAGTCACCTGCTGGTTCAGAGGTGGCAGTGTGAAATTCCCACTTTTGCATTGGAAACTCTCTGCGTACATAGAGGTAAGAAGTGCATCCTAGGTTAGTAATCATTCCCCTGCCTGGATTCTGTGTGTAGATTTTCAGTTAACGGTGCTGTAAGTGCAAGTTAAGTTTCAAAACAAAGCAAAACAAAAATCCCTGTGAGGCAGGGTGCCGTGAATTGGAGTAGTTACACCATTGAGGGAGAAAATTAATTCTTAAAAAACAAACCAGGCTTTAAGACACCTTCAGGAGCAGAACGGGAAGGAAACACACTTCCCATCAGTTTGTAGGGATGTTCCATCCTCCTGGACCAACAGCACACGATGCCAAGGGGTGGCTTCCTAAGACCCACAGCTGGCTGAACAGGAAAAAGCCCTAAAATGCCTACTTCTGTTTCAATCCCAGTACACTCCTTGAGTTTCTGAACCTTGTGCATATTTATATACATGAGTTACCTATTTTAAGAATCTAAGGTTTTTGAAATTCACTATCAGCTTATTATCGGAGCTGTATCCGTACCATCTTGCTTTTTAAATATTTTAAATAACAGCCTCTCTGCTCAACCCCTTCCTTTGGCGTCTCTCTGCCAATCTCAGCCTCTTCAGATCAAAAATACCTGGGAAGTTTCGTCTCATCATTGACAATGTGCTTATCTCTGAAGCAAGGCAAATCATAAAACATGCCAGCCCAACTGGAACATTTTTTAAGAAAGTGATAAAAAGTTATGTAATGGAAGGTATAACTTTCAAGAACACTTTGGCAAATTGCAATGCACTGATATACAAATTCTGCCAGGTACGCGTTGTTCTTTTTTACGTCCTTCGATGATTACCCACAATAATTCTTGTTCTGACATCAACAAGCAGACGGCAGTCTGAGATGTGGGTAGGTTTTCCTTATTGGCTCGAGACTTCCAATTCATTCAGTAAGTTCTCTCATCTATCTGGCACAGCTAGAGAATGGAAAATTCTGCCTAATGAACTGTTCAGGTTACTAGAAATAGGCGAACTCCTAGAATCTCAGGGCTGGAAGAGTCCTAGAGAGGATCTTATACGCTGTTTTTACAGGTGCTGAAATGGAAACTCTTCAGGCTTGGGTGTTGGCACACGTGTGCCCATATTCCCCACCCATTGTTGTTCACAAGTCACCAACTGCCTCTCCCAATGCACTGTTCCGCAGTCTTCTAGGAAACAGAAAAGTGTAACAATATAGATACCATGAAAATGTCCTGGCTCCCAGCAGTAGTTTCTTTGAGAATTCAGAAGGCACTTGAGGTTCCTACATTGTCACAGAATTGTCGTGAAGAATATCTGTGATTCTAAAAAGCTTCTTGCTCCTTCAAGATAGGATGAAATCATCTGTTTTCCTTTCACAAACAGCCCCCAGATAACATGCTCAACACTAGGCAAGATCTGGCTTCTCCAGGGAGAGATGGAGAAAATGATTTGGTGCAGCTTCCTAGGGAGGTAGGGTTGGTTAGCACGTATTTCCTTGAGTAGCAGCATAAACCCGAGTGGTTAAGTGCAGCCCTGTTCGCAGGAGGAGAGTCCCTGCCTCTACCTGATGTTCTTCCCTCTTCCCGGAGGTGGTGTCCCTGTTTCTTCAATTTGGCTTCTCTGACCCAGACAAAGCAGACCAAAGCCAAACTCATTTGCCATAGATTTGGAAATACCCTCCCCAACCCTTTTCAAAATCCAAATAGGTGAATCAGGATTTAGGGAAGAGGAAGACCTGAATTCCTTATCCCACATTTGCCCACATTCTCATATGGGTGGTCCCAGATGCACCACATGAATTAGTGGATCACGTGGATTCGTCAGGGGGCACTCCTTAAGGTCTAACACTTTTTCCGGCCAATTCAGGGAAATTACGATCTTGAGGCCACAAGACAGACTTAGGGTCCAACTGTATCATGGATGAGAGACAGTAGAAGAAAACTCACCCCTATTTTATGGCTCTAACTTATTTAATATTAAAAGAATCAGAAGCTAGTGTAAATTGTTTAAGAAGTGTGTGTGTGGGTCTATCCATGTGTGCATGGGAGTAACATGGTGGGGAATTGGTTCCTGAAAGTATCAGGAAAAGAGGTAGTGAGATCACTGAAAACAAAATCTTACACAATCTGATCTAGAGATGATCTATTAGATGTATTTTCAAGGCTGTCCCCAAGTTCAAAGAAAACATGTATGCTTGTCACTAATGGCAAGGTTTGATTTGATCAGGTTTGAGTCGATCAGGTTTGAGAGTTATGCTCTTTCTTTGACTGACAAATGTTCTGCATTTTGCTCACAGTTTTCAAAAAAGAATCAATGCTTTTACTTTCTTTGCCTAGAGATAGATGAGCATCGAACCAACAAAAATTTGCTGAAGTTGACCTGAAAAGCTAGGCCTGAAATGAATACGTTGTAGGCCTCCCTGGGGTTGAATCGAAATTCTTTTCTTTTTTTTTTTTCTTTTATATTTCACTTACTTTTCCCTTTCCTAGAAGGGCTTGCAAAATGGAAGACAATTTAAAGTCTGGTTGTTGCTCTAAAGATTAACAAGCCATCTGTTGAGCTAATGGCATTGATCGTTGAATAGATTTTAAAATAAAATGGTCTCCAGGGATTGGGATGGGGCTAATTTACACAAATCCAGCTTTCTTAGACTTGTCCACATTCCTTCTGGAAGAAAGATATATGAAGGATGCTGGTCTGCTCTCAGAGTCTTTCATCCTCACAGACTGTCTTGCCAATTCCCTGGCTCTCCGCAGAGCAAGCTGCAGTGACAAGAGGAGAATGTGAAATGAAGAACCGGGGAGAAAAACCAGGGAGAGCACTCCCTGGAAGAAGGCTCTGGGGAAACAAAGAGGACTGACCTAAACAGACATTTTCAGCATTTTATCATTCACGAGAACTTCTATCTTCCTATTAAAACAGGAACTGAGGAATCCCTATGTGTAAGTCACAGATAAAGAACCTTTTATCAAACAAAAGAATGGTTTGTCATATAAGTCCCCCTTCCCTAGTAACAGTTATCATTTACCTGGCATAATGCCAGTCTCCGTTTCTCCCTTCCCTAGTACTGACAACAGCTCTGCCAAGCTGATATTAGCACTGTTCCCATTTTACAGATGAAGGAACCAAGACTCCGAATGTATCCCGCCCAAGTCCTCACAGCTAACGTGCAATAGTGGAACAGATCTAGCTGTCTGCTGTCCTTCGCTCTACCTAAGCCCCACTGCCAAGTTTTCGCTTCACCCTTTAGTTTTATGAAGTCTTAAGTCTCACAGTAATAAATGAAGAAAGACAGGACAAGTCATTTTTTCTTAATTTGCAAAGGAGAGAAAGGAGGTGCAAAAAAAAAAAAAAAAAAAAAAAGCAAGTCTTAGCTTACTCAGCCAGGTCACAGAGCTGGTGTTTGAGGACTACAGTGGTTCGTCACCTTTTCCCACCCATCCCTCTGTGCCCAGCTCTGAAACCCCATGTATACATAAAGTAAACCATGCTCCTGGGCAGGGCCCATGTGAACATAGCTCTGGGTCATGGGGATGATGACCACAGTTCCACAGTTGCTCCCAGAAGGGTAGAAAGGTGGGTGTCCATTGTTTTGTGGCCACCATATTTGTCCTCAACCCTACCATGTTCATGTCCACCCACCAAATTTCAACTGGCACTTCCTGCATGCATTTTCCTGAAGGTTCACCCTGGCTGGCGCTCACGCAGAAGGTTCGGGATACTGGGGAATCTCCAGCCTCTAGGAGCAGCCCTCACCCCCTGATTACTTGCACTTGCTACATAAACGCCCAGCTCCCTTGCTCTCGGAAGCATGGGTCCCACTCTGTGTTGCTGTTTCCCCAGAAAGATGAAGCGCCCTGGCCCACTGTGCTAATGGACTTCATGACATCCTCTCTACCTTTGCTGTCTTCCCTCTCGTCTTCCTTCTCTACTGCCCTGTGTTTCCTTCACCTCCCAAATAAACACTCTATACTCAAATCCTCGTCTCACTGTCTGCTCACTGGAAAAACCTAAGCTAAGATCCCCGAGTATACCCTCGATCAGTGCTTTCCAAACCCCACTAAGGATCAGCAGACTGACAGTTTTTGAACAATATAAATACCTCTGTCTCCCTCAGACCTGCCGAACCAGAATCCTTGAAGGTGGGGCTCTGGTCTCTTCCCCGGGAGACCTAGAATGACCAGGCAGGGTAGTAACTCCGACCGAGAGGACATTCTGCACTGGAAATGTCTCCTCAGATGTTGCGCTTTGGCGAAACTTTGCTGCCATACAAAAGTGAACAGCTGTCCCCTCACGGAGAATGAGTGTCATGTGAACCCTTAATAAAGTTTCCATTTTTTGCTGTTTTTTGCCTTGCATGCCAGAAAATTAAGAGAAAAAAAAAGTCTGCCCTTCTATTTTAGTGACACATCTGATCTCCTAATCTATCCAGCTAGAGTTTAGTTTCCTCTGCTTTTAGCCTGCTGTCACATATAAGTAGTAGGTGATCTGATTGTTTTAAATGATTACTCACATGTTTCTATTTTATTCCAAGTATGTCTTCAAGACCCATCAAACCTTTCATTTAGTGACACAGGGAAAACATTTATGTTTATTTGCTGCCTTTTACATTGCCCGCAAATTTAGAGATTGTTTCCAACTCATTTCCTATTTGGTACAGCTTAAGTTCTGATTTTTTAAATAATTTGTTTCCCCTTGTTTTTATGTGCCCCAAATGTTTGATACCCAATCATCCTTTGCTGTGAAACTATGCCTTAATTAACAGGATTCAGGATCAAACACAAGTTCAAGCCTCAGAATCCCGCAGGCCTCCAGGGGCCTCTGCTCATGAGATCCCCTCACCCACCATGGCAAGAAGGAGGGGGAGTGTATGATCATGTCCTTTTCCAAATGTGGGGACTGAGACCCAGAAATGCTAAGAGACCTCCCCAGCGTGTCTCTAGGTAATAAGTGAAAGAGCTCAGACTTGCAAGGAGTTCTCTTGACACCAAAGTTTGTGCTCTAGACACTTCTTATTTATGAGGCATGAACACATTTAGAGAGGCCTCAGGTAATTGTAAGGAGAAGGGTAACAATCTGGTTCCAGAAGACACTTGATTTTAGGGGATAAAAAAAAATCCCATATTCATCTCTACTCAAACTTGGCAGATAATATTGTCATTGTTGCTGGCATAAACAATATTTTAGTGTTTTATTGGTGTTTTTTTCCCCTCCATTTATTGTTTTCAAACGATGCCACATGCTACCAGCTAAATTGAGTCCCCCTCAAAAGCTGGATGTTGAAGTCCTAATCCTGGTTATCTCAGAAAGTGTCTGTACTTGGAGGTAGGGACTTAAAAGGAATAGGGGTGCTTGGACGGCTCAGTCAGTAAGCATCTGCCTTCAGCTCAGGTCATGATACCAGGGTTCTGGGATCAAGACCCACATTGGGCTCCATGCTCAGCGGGAACCCTGCTTCTCCCTCTCCCAATCCCCGGGCTTGTGTTCCCTCTCTCGCTGTGTCTCTCTCTGCAAATAAATTAATAAAATCTTTTTTTAAAAAAAAAGAAAGAAAGAAAGAAAGAATTAAGTTAAAATGAAACCTTTAAGGTGGGTCCTAAACCAATGTGACTGGTGTTCTTATAAGAAAGAGGAGTTTAGGACACAGAGAGAAACACCAGAGATGCTTATGTACAGAGGAAAGGCCATCTCACATCACAGCAACAAGGTAGCCATCTGCGGGCCATCTGGGAGAGGCCTCCAAAGAACCCAAACCTGCAGATACCTTGACTTCCAGAACTGAGAGAAAATAACTTTCTACTGTTTCAGGCACTCAGTCTGTGGCATTTTGTTATGGCAGTTAGAGGACTAATACGATATATTAACCCTTGATTTCTGGGCAGTATTTTGGAAGGTTTCCTTATGAGGCAATGTAAGAAAATTTTAGAAAATGCAATTAACTAATGCCATCCCATATCTGGATCTTTTTTGTTGCCCTTAGTTTTTGGAAATAATTTTTTTTAAAAGATCTACCTCTTAGTTCTGGAAATGCCCCATACTGAAAAGTAAGTATAACAACTCTGAGAAATGAGGACTCTCATGTAGATATATGAGAACAAAAGAGACAAAATGAATAAATTATCAGTTAGTGCTTCATTTCCAGCTAAGACTAGCTGGAAAGTCTTTTCCCCTTTAAAGGGGAAAAATGGCCATAGGTAATAAAACATCTTAATTGGAAGAATGGTATAATTATCCACGTGCCCTATATTTAACTTCAGCCCAATTCCTACTCCACTCCCACACTAGCTTCCTCAGAAATTTTCATCAGAGCAAAAAATCTCAACTGCTCCATTACGGTAAAACTTAAAACTGGGAAGCTTTATCAATTCCTTTCCACCAGTTTCACAGTAGATAGGCTCAGTTTACAATCCAATGATCGCTTCTCTGATTAGGGGCTCTGAAAACTCAGTCCAGCATGGTAAATGAGGACTCTTGCCTCTCACCTTTCAAAGACCAATAAAAACACTGTAATTAGAGTTGGGTGGCCATTTGGTGGCTGCGGTACACAGCTGGGTCCCCTCAGCAAGCAATGACTGTGGTTCAGCCAGTAAGAGACTCAAAAGACTTGGGTAGGCAAGAACCTTCGAAGCCAGTGACTGTGGGAAGCCTATTAGAACACCGTTCCCTGTGCCACAGATTCAGCTACTGTGAAAGCCTACGTGTAGAGAGGTCCAATTAACCCAGGGTTTTAATTGGCCTTGTGGTGTGGTTAAAAAAACGACAACAAAACAAACAAAACAAAGACGTGCTTTCTTTTGCTTGCAAGATGAAAATAACCTCAGTGTTTAAAAGCCTGAAAATACAGAATCATGTTGAAAATGAGAGTAATTTAAAGAACACGAGGAAGAAATATAAGTTCCTCCAAACCTCACCACTCAGAAGTAACAGGTCAACATTTTGAACTTTCTTCTGGACCTCTCTCTCTTTACACACACATAGAAAACTCTGTAAAAAAGCGACATCTTACGCACCTTTTCCAGACACATTGAATGGCTCCCTGTTTTCCCCTCTGTAATGTCCAGGCCAAACCCCTTAATGCCAACATAGCTCTTCTTGACCCACCCTGTCCAGTTTTTCCAGAGTGTCCTCTTGTCTCCACCCCCACCCCCCAACTCCATGAGGTTCCTGTCTCTCAGCTCAGGAATTCCTGAAAACTTCCCTTGCCTCTCATGAGGCTCTTTGAAGAGTTCAAAGCTGGTATAGAGTGTAATCAGCCTTGCATTTCTGGCAAGGCTGGGATTGTGGGGGGTGAGGCGGCGCGGCAAGGGATGGTCAGAGACAAGGAACCCAGATATTTGTTGCACAAATTCAGGTGGAAAAAGCTAGTCACCTAGGTAGGGATTGTGGCAGTAGTGCCAGAAAGCAGGTGACTTTAAGAGCTGTTTGGGAGATGCATTCCAGCAGGCAGTAGATGCGGCTCTCCTGCTCCTCTTCCTCTCCCTCATCCCCGCCATCACTATAGCTGTGCTCCATCCCTAAGGTTTAATGATATACATGAAAATAATGGGCTCAATGAAAATACATGGACTTCACGAAGCTTCAAGAAACTAGCTTAATTGTTCTAGCCAGGCCACATGGTTTCATTGTCAGGCTCAACCTGATGTAGCCAAAAATAGGTTTGATTTCAACTTCATTACAGAGGACATGACCTCCTATCTTTTCTTCTGGTTGTCAGAGAAGGATAAAGTTCATTTTATTTGAAGACCTCTTCTTAATGAAGACTTTATTTTTTATTAAGATTTTATTTATTTATTTGAGAGAGAGAGAGAGACAGAGTGAGAGAGCATGAGAGGGGAGGTCAGAGGGAGAATCAGGCTCCCCATGGAGCTGGGAGCCCGATGTGGGACTCGATCCCAGGACTCCGGGATCATGACCTGAGCCGAAGGCAGTTGCTTAACCAACTGAACCACCCAGGCGCCCCTTAATGAAGACTTTAAATCAAAAACCGCAACCGCTTATTCCCTTGCAGGGAAATGACTCAGCTCACATTAATGTCATTTATTAAATTTCTTGTCTAATCCTTGACACGAGAATAGTCATCAGCTGGAATCTCCATCCTTCTAATTTCTCCCCCATCTCCACAGATGTAGAAAACTGTTTTTTGGGAGGCCCGGGCAATCTCTGCACTTTCATTCAGGAGATTAGGCTGTGAGATATTTGTACCCTGAACTCACAAAAGGAGATGTTCTTTAATGGTGGGTGGAAACAACTGGAATATTCTTTCCCATGCCACTCAAAAGTCACATCATGGTCCAAACCAGCCAAAAATGTTGTATTATCAAAGGATTTTTGTCAAGTTGTCAAAAATAAGATGAAGTACATTGTTTTTAAGACTCAGTATAACAAAATATTCTCTGGGACCCTTTGGTCTTGCGGAAATTTAACATGTTAATTCCACAAAATAATGAGAACAACCATTTATAGCTCAACATGTATTGAGCAATTACTTTGTGCCAGATATCCGGCTTAGCACTTTTCATGACTTTCTTGACTACTCTTCAGAGCAGCCTTCTGAAGTAGATACTATTCTGATTCACATTGTACAGATAAGTAAACTGAAGCATGGAGGGACGATGAACACATGTGAGGTCACACCTCCAATGTATAGCAGGAACATCGGTGCAAGCCATCCCCACACAGGTGGGCACATAGCCACGTGCTAGCTTCACAAGGCTGCTCCACACCAGGAGGACACGGTCCGTGTGTTTTCATCATCATGATAATTAACACTTGGGTTACTTCATCTGAGCCTGAGAACATGATGCATCATTATGGTCCTCATTCCCTAAGTAAGAATGTATACCAGAAGAACCTTCAGTGAGTGACCAGGGTCCCTGAGTTGGTAAGAGAGAACAGGGACCGTGACCTCAGTCTTCTGATAGACAGGGTGCTGCTGCAGGTGCATTTCTAAACCCCAATAACAACCCATTCCAAGACGTCAGGGCTGTCACACTGGATGTTAGTTACCCTCCGGCATGGGTAGATGAAGCTGGACGTTCTTCACATTAAGGGACATTGGATGTCATCACAATTAATCATTTGTATGTCTTAGCCAAGCTTCCATGATTTAATAACTTTTGTTCATCATAAGTAATAGGCTATGCAATTTAATAGCTAGATGAATGGTTATCACCTAGATTACAGTACTTTGCCAGTACTAAGAAGCTACCAACCATTTTAAAAGCTAATAGCTATAGGGCCTGGGTAGCTTAGTCAGTTAAGTGTCTGCCTTTGGCTTAGGTCATGATCCCAGGATCCTGGGATCGAGCCCCATGTCAGCCCCGTGCTGAGCAGGGAGCCTTTTTCTGCCTCTCCCTCTGCCCTCCCCCTGCTTATGTTCTCTCACTCACTCGCTTGCTCTCTCTCTCTGCATCAAATAAAAAAAAATCTTTAAAAAAAAGAGTTAAAAGCTAAAGTCAAGGTAAAGGGTGTTCCAGAAGACAATAAATTGTAATGTTTCATGTGATACGTAGATGCTGAATCCAACTTATGAATGTTCCAATTTCTTCTCTATGACAGGTTGGGTGCTCTAACCATACATACACTCTTCTCTTTGAGAAAGTATGCAGTAATTTTTTTAAAAGATTTTATTTATGTATTTGACAGAGAGAGAGTGAACGCAGGTAAAAGCAGCAGGCAGAGGGAGGGGGAGAAGCAAGCTTCTCACTTAGCTGGGAGCCTAATGTTGACCTCAATCCCAGGTCCCTGGGATCATGACCTGAGCTGATGGCAGACACTTAACAACTGAGCCACCCAGGCGGCCCTGCAGTAAATTTTTCTTAACATGATATTTTTTATTTTTCCTAAACATGAGAGATGTCTCCAAAACACAATTTTGTGATTCATCTGGAAAAAAAAAATCTAAAGTAAGAAAAATAACAGCTTTGGGAATGAAGTAATCCTGTATGATTTAAGTCTTTTTTTTTTCCCTAGAGATTTCGCCCTGCCTAAATTAAATGACATTTTGAAGTGTCTTTTCATATATGTATATATGAATTAGAAGAAGGTATAATTCCAAACGTGAATAGGAGGAAAACAAGTATCCCTGTAATAGATTGGTCCATGCTCCCATCACATCTTACCTAGGACTAAGTGACTTGCAGTACCTTTTTCTGGACAGAAGTAGCAGAGTCCAAGCCTCAAAGGGGCATCAAATGCTTCCCCTCACCCTCCTGTGCTTCTGGTACTTGCCATGAGAACAGCATATATCTCAGCCATGGGGCTAAGGAGCATGATAGACCCATGAAACAGATTTCCTGGACTTCCTGAAACAGATTACCTCGTAGCTTGAAGAGAGTCACCCCTGCTGACTTTCAGAACTGTGAGCAGGATAAACAAAAATGTTTCCTCCTTCCTCAGTCTGTTCAAGCTGCTATAACAAAAATACCACAGACTGGCTGGCTTAAAAAACAAACATTTCTTCCTCACAGCCCTGGAGTCTGGGATATCCAAGATCAAGGTGCCACCAGATTGGGTGTCTGGTGAGAGCCCACTTCCTGGTTCATAGATGGCCGTCTTCTGGTTGTGTCCTCCCATAGCAGAGAGCACAAAGAAGCACATTCTATTTGAATTCTTGTAACAGCACCAATCTCATCTATGAGGACTTTTCCTCATGACCTCATCTCATTTAATTTCCTCCCAAAGCCCCACCTCCCCAAACCATCACCTTGGTGGGAGAGGGTGGATATGGTCTCAACACATGGATTTCAAGAGGACACAATTTAGTCCATAACACTCCTTTAAGCCACTTAGATGGTTTGTTTGGTATACAGTAGATGGTAGCAATAGCTGACCATTACAGTCCCTAAGAAATAACCTTAAAGTATACCTACAGGTAAAGGGCTGAGCAGAAACGTGCACCCAAGATTCTGTCTACTGCTGTAAGTGAATGGCCCTCAACATCGATGGGGAGAAACAGACCAGGGTTACTGCATTCTAAGCCTGGAGGGCATATTTTAAGAGGAAACACACTGTGTGTATGATGTGCATAGAAAAAATCCATACTCTTCCTTTGTAAAAATTCTTTGGGCAAACCCTTCTTCAATATCAAAATTCCACCTTCGTGTCTCAGTCTTATTCTCACATAAAAGCAAATGACTGTAGGGATGAGTATTAGAAAGTGTTTTGCTTATTTCTAAAAATCACCAAATGTAAGATTGATTAAAACCATACCAAATCATATGTGTACATTTTATTATAAAGTATCTTCCTGAGATTGGCTTGAACAGTCCATAAAACTCAAAGGACACATAGTCCATAGGGAATGAAATGTGTTGAGGTTTTGCAAGGTAATTAGCACTTTGCTTAAGAACCAAGATACTCACTGTACCCAAGGGTTTCCCATCCGTGGAAGTGCAGCTCATTGAGAAAATAAGTATGTGGCAGGAGAATCAAGAACTTCCATTTCACTTTCTTATTCAAATCCTGCTGTTTAAATTCACTGTTAATTGGAAATATGGCCTGTTATGATTTGCAAAGTATCCCTCACAAGTTGAGTCACTGTGTGTGTCACCACTATAGAGTAAGATAGAACCAGCTTTGAATCCTAAATTTTCCATTTCCTGCGAATCACTGGGTGTGACTTAAATACTATGAACTTCAGGTTTCTTTGACCATAAAGTTGGAAATAGTAATAACTATCTCCTGGGCTTATTATGAGGGTGAAATGATATAGACTGTGTCAAGTACTTCTACCTAAGTAGAAGACCTAAGATTAAAGTTCAATATTGTATGTTGCTTTGAGATCTGGTAAAATGGGGAAGGACGCAAATGGCCCAAGTGCTAGTTCCCCTCTACACCATTCCACTCCCATGGACAAGATCCCCTAGCCAAACAACCCTTCTTATCACGGGAACCAGAGAGAGTCCTTGCTTACCCCAGATAATGAGCTACAGTTTCCTGACTGCTCTTGGAATTATTCAAGCAAGCCATCACTTCCTCCCAGGGGAAGGAAGGGCACCTCACTCTCTTGATATTTCCAAACCTTCTTCCCACAGCCCCTGATGCTTTATTCCCCAAGCACAACCCTGTGTAACCCTGCATGGCACACAGTGTTCTCCCACCCTGGGTGTCCATATAGGCAACAAATAAGTAGCTGTTGACCCTATCTATTCAGTGTTGGCTGTCTTGTGTTTGGCCATCCCTATAGTTCCGGAATCTCTCCCTTAACAATGTGGTGAAGAGACCATCAAAACAAATATATAACCCATTGCAAATAACAAATGGTAAATGATGGCATAATTTTCAAGAAAAATAAACCTTAACATTGTTCTCCAGCCTCTTAGAAACCCCTTAAATTGTTTTCCCTCCAAGGAGAGAGGTCTTTTGTTATACAGAGCTGACATCTGGATGCTGAGACCAAGGGAGAGGAGTGAGTACCATGGCTGGAAAGAAACCAAGGAACCATTGGCCTGTATGATTCCTGCTCAGTGTGACCCATAAAATAAAGAAAGCAGGAATGAAAAGTCAGGTTCCACAGTCACTATAATTCTTTCAACATTTCTAGGATGTCTTGCCCGGCTCTGAACTCATGGGATGACCCACAACATGTCCCAGTTGTTGGCTGTATCTCAGCACCCTGGGAGTTTCCTGGGAAGCCCAGTGGGTGAGGAGAAGCTTGAGTGCCAGAGAAGACCTCTGAGAGCTCTTAGGAAGCTGGAATTAAAGATCTTACATCTTCAGTTGCTGGCTGCCACTGCTTCCTAAGAAACATTTCACCCTGAACGTTCAACCATTACACTAAATAAGATGGAGGAACAGCACTGTTTCCTGTTGCCTTCAAAGCACTTGCTGTGATGCCTCACATTGAGAGGGCTCCCAACAAACATGGCTGAATGAATTATTGACCGAATGAATGAATGCAAAAGTCAAATGAATTTACTATGCACCTCATACATGGTAAGAATGTAAGGATTATAAAATATGGTCCCTAAGCTTAAGGAGAATATAGTACACTTGAGGAGATAAAAACCAGAATCAAGGAGCAAGAAGGAACTCAATGTGGAAAGAAAGAGTTGCTGATGGCTCTGTGAAGAAGGGGAGGGGAGGTGTTGAGGGGTAAAAGGAGTCTGAAAAGAGAGAACTGGGCAAAAAGGAGAAGTCAGCTGGTAGTGGAGTGGGGTGAACAGATGCTTGTGTTTTCTCTTTGTGGAATACCTTCCATGTTTCTTGCAACTTATTTTCAGAAGAAACAAGAAAAAAAGAAGAGGCATAGGCACATAGATGTCCTTCAGGAAATGCTTGTGAGCTTTGAAAACAAATGGCCATGCTCTAAGTATGCAAATTAAATGAAAGGATTTCCTGTGAAAAGAGCGAGCAATTTTATCCCATTTAGCTTTCTTTTGAAGGACAACATTATCGGTTTTGCATGTTCTCATCTGTGAAATTTAGTGTACTCAGTGTGATACTAAAATATCGTTGATACAATGGAAATGAAGCCCTACTTCAGGATAAATTCAAGAAAAGTGTCAGTTTCCCCTTGACGTTCTTTTTCATTATGTGCAGAATAAAAAAGGGAGTCATGGTGTAATGAAGACTTGACAAAGCAATGTTGAGATGACAAATATCTGAGGCACAGAAGTTGAAATGTGACATAAAATACTATTGCTAAAAGAAAATAATGGTACCTTTCAAACTGGCAAAAAAAAAAAAATCCCATTATAGAAATAGGAAACCAGGAGTCATGCTTTTAGGAAAAAGGCTTGAAGTCAAATTCTTTCACTCCTTCTCTGGGGGTGTGGTTCTATGTCAAAATATTGGAATCAGAAGTTGAAATATAGCCTGAAAAGCCTGGCTTAATGGACAAAATCACATTAGCAACCTAAAAGGAGTTGATAACCTTAAGAATAAGATAAATTTTTATATTTTGAGAAATCGTCCCAACTCCATTGTAGATAGCAAAGATACAAGCCACTTACTGATATTTTTAAAATGTTTTATGGCTGATATAAATAGCTTTTGAGTACCCATTTTTAACCTATGCATGCGCGCGCACACACACACACACACACACACACACACACACAGAGTTCTCTAGTTTTATTTTGAAATAGAGGCTTCACTTTTGAACCAAACTGACAATATCTATTGGTGTGTGATGAATTTGCCTCAATATCTCATAATTTCTAAATAATCTGAAGTATTTTCTTTCTTTCTTCAGCTAGAAACCCAAGATGACTAACATTGTGTGGCATTGACTGAGCCTTTTCAGTGTTTAGGGATTTGTGATTTGGGTTTAGAAAGCCTCATTGTCATGGTAATGTGAGATGATTTTATATATATATCTATATAGATATATAGATATACTAACTCAGGGAAAGCTCTGAGTGCTTTGTTAGTCATTATAAGACCAAGTTGTTAGTTTATAAGAAAGAAAATCAAAGTGAAATTACTATGAGAGATAGTTTTGTTTTTGTTTTGTTTTCAAGTTGTCCAAACTTAAGAATCCAAGAAGAAAATTCAACATTTCGGTATTGTGATGGTTTTGGATTTAGGTATTCCTGAAGAGAACCATCCATTCTTGGACTAAAACATTCTCTCATCCTTTCCCCTCCTGACCTTGCTGCTTCCCCACCCTGAATGCCTGGGAGCCGAGCTCAGCCCCTCGCTGTGGGAGCCTTGGACACTAAAAGCAGAGGATAAAGAGCATTATCAACCAATGTCCAAGATCGCAAATTGTATGGGACATTAGGAGAGACCGATGGAGACTAAGATTTGATCTGATTCTTGGTAAATCTGGCAGTTTCCAAAAATAAAAAAACGGACAGTGGAGACCCTTGAATGAACAAGTGTTAATGGGGAAAACTTTAGGAAGTGGGAAGAAGACAAAAACGAACCAGGAAGTCCATCACTAGCAGCTCCTTTCAGAGGCTTACAGGGTATGCATTGCCTGTAATATGCCTGTACATTACCTACGACTGGGTGTGGGGTGGGCTGCCGTGCACCCATCCGCCTTCCTCAATTTTCTATTCCTTTGGGGCAATCCCTCAAACCCCTTCCATACTATTTAAGCCCTCTTTGGGATCCACTGAGTGGAGAAGCTGTTCCCTTCCTTCCTGATCACTGCTGGGCAGAAATAGCCCCCTCAATGCCAGCACTAGGTAGGGGAGCTTTCTACCTGAGACCCATTACCCAGTAGAAAATGCAGGTTGAGGGCGCCTGGGTGGCTCAGTGGGTTAAGCCTCTGCCTTCGGCTCAGGTCATGATCCCAGGGTCCTGGGATCAAGCCCCGCATCGGGCTCTCTGCTCTGCAGGGAGCCTGCTTCCTCCTCTCTCTCTCTCTCTGCCGGCCTCTCTGCCTCCTTGGGATTTCTGTCTGTCAAATTAAAAAAAAAAAATACAGGTTGATTTCCACCAACCTGCCAATGTCTCTTCCCACAGATCACAGTTAGAAGGCCAACCTGTGAGCAAGGAAAGGAGGTGGAAGGAGTTCCTTCTGTGGTTAATATTCCAGTTATGTTTTCAGTTACAGAACTGATTGGATCAATGTGAAAAACTAAATAGAGGAAATCAATTGGGGTCTGGTATATAGGAAGACCGATAAGTCAAATAGATAATGGAAAACTACCTTGGTCAGGCCCTGTGAGTCTGAGGCCCAAAGAATGGGTGCTCACCTTACTCCAAAGGGAGAAGTCTCTGTGGCTGGTCCACCTTGTCAGCACCTGCAGAAATTCCACAGGGAATGGAGGTGGGGGGAAGGAAAGAAGGGCTAAGGTGAAATGTTCTAGTCTCTGTGGCCTTGAGGAAGCCCGGGGAGTCCAGATCTTGGCTGCATGTTCAAAGCACCTGGGGGAACCTGAGAAGTCTTGATTCTCCCACCACATCCTGGACCAGTTAACTCAGCATTTTGATGGGTGGGACCTGGGCATCAGTCAGGTGATTCCAGTGTGAAATCGAGTGTGAACCACAGCACAGGGGCACTGTCATGTCAGTTCCTCCAAAGCTTCAGAGAAAAAAAAAAAGCTTCAGAGTTTGGGGCCAGCCTATAGTAACACGCAGAGCTACAGAAACTCTGCTCTTGATGGCAATGGTTCTCAAACTGAGCTGTGTATCGGCATCGCCTGGGGATTTTTTTTTTTTAATCCCACCATTCAGGTCACAGATCAGACCAGTTAAATCAGAATGTTACGGAGGCAGAAGACAGCCATTAGTACTTTTTGAAGTTTCTTGGATTATCACAAGTCCCATTCCTGAGCTCAAGTGCTCCCCACAGTTCACTATGCAGAGAAATCACCTGGGGATGCTGATGAAATGCAGGCTCGGGCTCACTAAGTCTGGCCTAGGGCCCATGATTCTGTCATGGCCCCTAGGAGAATGTTGATGCCGCCAGCCCAAGGACAGCACTGAGAGTAGCAAGGCCTTAGTCCATTTTCTTGTCAGAAAGCCACTGGGGCGACGCCTGGGTGGCTTAGTTGGCCAAGTGTCTGCTCAGGTCATGATCCCGGAGTCCTGGGATCGAGCCCCGCATCAGGATCCCTGCTTCTCTCCTTCTCCCTTTCCTGTTCCCCCTGTTTGTGCGCTCGCGCTCGCTCTCTCTCTCTCTCTCTCTCTCTCTGTCAAATAAATAAATAAAATAAAATTTTTAAAAAACACTGGCGGGGGGGGGGGCACCTGGGTGGCTCAGTGGGTTAAAGGCTCTGAGGCAGAGGCTTTAACCTGGGGTCTGGTATATAGGAAGACCGGCTCGGTCATGATCTCAGGGTCCTGGGATCGAGCCCCACATCGGGCTCTCTGCTCAACAGGGAGCCTGCTTCTTCCTCTCTCTCTGCCTGCCTCTCTGCCTACTTGTGATCTCTGCCTGTCAAATGAATAAATGAAATCTTAAAAAAAAACAAAACCCACCAGGGGGCATATATACTAGTCTGTAACTGCCTTAGGAATTTTGCAGAAGCCCTTGTACTCTTGCCGATGATGACAGAGAGAGGAGAGAGAGAAACAAAAACTCACCATTTCATGATATATACATCATCAAACCACGCTTTATTAGAAGGTTATACCTCAATAAAACCAGGGGGAAAGGGACGCCTGGGTGGCTCAGTTGGTTAAGCAGCTGCCTTCGGCTCAGGTCATGATCCCAGCATCCTGGGATCGAGTCCCACATTGGGCTCCTTGCTCGGCGGGGAGCCTGCTTCTCCCTCTGCCTCTGCCTGCCACTCTGTCTGCCTGTGCTCGCTCGCTCTCTCTCCCTCTCTCTCTGACAAATAAATAAATAAAATCTTAAAAAAAAAAAACGGGGGGAAAAACCGTGTCCCCTCTCAATACCGCACTCATTCATAACCAGGTCTAAATCCCCTATTTACAAGGACTAAAATGCGCTCCCATTTTTGTGGTCTGTGTGTCCTTGTAACATTTTTGTGTTTCAGTCCCACTTTTGCCGGTTATTCTGTGAGCAACAGAGCAACTTCTTCTCTTTAAATGACCGGACTGAATGGACCGTACAGCACTGAGCTTGGAAGTCATCTTTCAGAAGGTGTTTGTAAATGTACATAGCAAACATAAGGGAAGGGTTAGATTCCCAGGAGTGGAGACGTGGTTCACAAAACAGAAATTAAAAGGCAATTCATGGTTCTCTAGCTGTCAACTCTTCCCAGGAACATACTCCTTGCCATGTCCTACTTTCTTTGATAAAACTGCATGAAGAGGGACACCAAACCATAGCTAGCCCACACTTGCCTAGCCAATGAAAGGGGTTAGACCATTTGGATCAATAATAAATGGAATATTCCACACCTCTGGACCAAGAAATTAACTGCACAAGTTTTGGTTGGGACGATTTGATGTAATAGGAGTAATTAAGGTAAAAGGTGTATATATTTTCACTGAATGCAAGTGCAAATTAAGTCAGTGGGGTAAGGTTGCTGCTCTTTACTCATTAAATTATTCAAAAAACCTAAGTCAAGTCCAGTGCTAAACTCTATGCAAGCAGAAAATCAGACAGGGTCTCTGGCCTTAATGAATTTATCATCTAGCGGTGAGGAAGTTATAACTAAGGTAATCAGCTACAAAATGAAATCTGGAATCTAGAGCCAAAGCCATATCTGTCTGCCTCTCCTTCACTGCATGGTTTTCATCTGGAGTGTGTTCATCTCTGGGACAAAGATCTTAAGTGGAATGTTAACAAAATACAGATATTCAGGAGGGTGCCATTAGAAGAAGTCTATAAATAAGATTAAGTTTGAAAAAGAGGAAAACCTAGGAGAAGCTGTGCTGTGATTTTCAAATATGGGCAGAGTGTTTATTCAGAAGTGGGTTGGAGCTAATTTTATGAATCTGTGGAAAGATGGCTCAGAGCCACTGGGTGTCACTTAGCAGGAGGCAGATCTGGCTTGGAAAAGAGTGGCCCCCCAAGGGGAAGGCATTGCTCAGAAAATACCACACCACCCGTGTTTTGAGCTCACTATGCCCAGTGAGTTCCCACCTGCTAGGGACCATCAAACTGGCGCTGGCTGGCACTTTGTCAGGAAGGATATAGGGAGAACCATGGCTATGAATAGGAGCACAGTATGATACTCATGAGAAAACCACAAATTTAAGATGCTCTCAAGTTTCTTAGACCCTCTTTTGGCTCTAAACCTACACATCTAAAAAAAAAAAGAGGCAAAAACACAAGGGGCACAAATTTAAGATGCTTTTGAGTTTCTTAGACCCTCTTTGGTTCTAAATCTACACATATTTAAAAAAAAGAAAAAGAGAGAGTGGGCTACAATTGATAGGCATTCCCAAGGGCCTTGAAAGTAAAATGTTCCAGGGGACAACTAGATTGACTGACAGGAGGAGACCCCAATCAGGACTGAGGAATGACAAGTAAAATTGAAGGGGAGAAATGAGGCTGAGAAATAAAATATAAGAGGCGAAATAAAGCCTTGGAAACATGATCTGTCCCACCTGGGTCAGTGGACTGGAAGATGATGGCGTGTAGGAGGTGGTTCTGGTAAAGGATGTTGGAATAGACCACGGAATGTCCTAGGGTTTCACAGGAACCTGCATTTGCTACCAACTGTGACTAAAGCCATCCAATCATTCTGGAAAACCAGACACATTAGCTTAGCCCAGATCACGGGACTACCTGGTGGGCCTCACGCCCACGAGATGGGGACGGGAGTGAACTGCCTTTTCTGCTCTCCCTCCAGTGGAAAGGTGAGAGCACAGCTTGTGGAAATGCCCTCCTCCCTGAATGACAGGCCTGGTGAATCTCAACCAGATAACTTGTGCTGAAATTCCCCCACCCAGTAGGTTCCAGAGAGGACAATGCTTGGTGCTGACCTGGGTGAGCAGGGAGAGCCACGTTTTTGCAAATTTCTAAAACATCTCATCTTATAAATAGCATCTCTGCTAACTCAAAAGGGAACGGATTTTAAACTTTAACATCCTTCTTGTCATTTTTATACTTCACTCATTCCATGCAAGGGAAGCTTAGGTTCAGTTTCCTAATGAGATCCTATTTCGTTTTATTTCTCATCATAATTACATGCGGGTTTCTAGTGATGCTAGGAACCATTTGTAAAAAGTTACTTCCTTAAAATCACTGTCCTACCGTTCTGGAAACAGTCCCATTCGTACTAGAATTAATAGCAAACCCTTCACCCATCCGCCAGCCTTTTTAGGATTCTTACTGAAGCCCAGATTTGATTCCAAGTCATTGAAATTTTCTCCCTTAAATCACCAGTCAACAAATTCTACTTGAACATTGTAGGATTTGGGTTTAAACATTAGGTTTTAAAAAAATCAGGATAGGAGAAGAAACCATTCCTTGGCTCAGCAAGTTGATCTGGCTAATCCAACTGCAAATCCTCCTGTTAGGGGCAGATTTGCAAAACTTCAATCAGCACAAAGGGAACCTTTCATAGAAGCTTTTCTCTGCCACATAATGTTTGGCTGCCTTATTCTCAAAAACCCATCTTTCCATCAAGATACATAACACACTATTGATTCAAAGTCTTTTTATTCTGTTTAAAAATGTTGCTGCATTAAAAAATAAGATCAAGGAAGAGCAGCCATTACAATAATAATTTGCATATACAATTCAAAAAAAAAGTTTTATGCCTCTAATTGTATATTTTGCCCTATCACTTCCCTTCTGTACGCTTATCATTATCCTTTTCTATTTCTAGCCTCTCTCTTTGCTGTCTCTTTTACTGGCCTATCCTTCCTTTTTTCCCTTTTGCTTCTCTGTGCAGAGCCTCCCTAGCACATATTCCATATGAAATTTCTTGAGAAATGTTTTCTTTTTTCTGAATTTTCAAAGAGATGGTTTCTTCTCATGAAATCCTATCTCCTTTGTGATGGGATGTGGTGTTTGGGTTACAGGATGCTTCAAGGCTTCTCAGCTTCTTTGGATCTGGAGATAAAGGGGGGAAATGGAAACTGGTGACTGGTAGAAAGTTTTCTATTTTTGTCTGTGAAACTTCTAGTCGACCAACTCCACTTGTAGGTGATTTTTATCGGGAGGATAAATCCACTGATCCACTTTCTTTTGAAAGAAAATGATCTACAGCAATTAGAATAATTGTGTAGAAATAATGCCCTCTCAGGGACAAATTCCTTTCATTTGAGAGGTTTCTGGGATTCTACAGTATTCTTCTGACAGAATGACTGGGTGGTCAAAGGATGGAGATTGGTGTAACTCAACTGGAGATTATCCACCAGGAAAAATAAGTGGTCATATCCAGAAAGATCCATCGTGATAGAATTTGGCACCTGTAGTCAACCTCCCCAAAAGCTATAGCTCAGTTTAGGGTCAGTTACAGCCAATCTCCCTCTTTGCGAAACCATATTGCTAGAAGGAACTGTTCGTGTCAACTAAATACATTGATTGAGTTACTCTAAATGCTATCTATTAATTTTACATCAGCACTTATCACATTGTACTGTGAGCATGACCCTAGGGTTGTTTTTTTTCCCTCTCCTTCAAATAGCTGTTCATTAATTGAAGTCAAAGGCCATTTTATGTTTATCTATGTGGCCCATACTCATTATATAGGAGACATGACATGAGTTAGGCTTTTTCTTTAGTGAAAGATTTTAGTGAGATTTTTCTCTCCTGGGGAGAACATTTTTTAAAATTGTGTTAAATCATGTTAGCTAGATGCCTGTGTCTCATTGCTATTTTTTAGTTCTGCTTCAAGGTCTTGGATTGAGATTTCTGTAAAGTCCATTTTTCAGTCATTCTTGAAGGAGACACACCATTGGGTGGAGGGACCAATGGGACCAGAGCACCAGAGTAAATGGAAGAGCCCAGCATGCTACAGGTTAAGAAAAAAAAAAAGATTTTATTTATTTATTTGACAGAGAGAGAGAGAGAGAGAGAGCATGCAAGCAGGGGACATGGGAGAGGGAGAAGCAGGCTCCCCGCTGAGCAGGGAGGCTGATCTGGGGCTCGATCCCAGGACCCCAAGATCATAACCTAAACCAAAGGCAGATGCTTAACCGACTAAACCATCCAAGTACCCCAAAAGTCCTCTTTTAAACCAGCAGATGTTGATTGCAGCCTCGGGAACTGTTCCTTCACCAAAAACCCAACAACTGTGCACTAAGATGTGTTCTTGCTCCTGCAATATAAAGTAGTTTTTTTACATGAATGAGAAATAGCATCATCGAACACACTATGCCCAACTGGGTCCCTTAAAGCACTGGCCCAGCACACTATCGACAAAAGAGTTCTCTGAGGCTAAAGAAGTTAAGATTTTGAGGTAATACCATGCGGTGATGACAGCCTCTTGGGAGCTCACTCATTTGTTAGTTCATATGCTGTTTGTAGTCAATTGCTTTGATGGAACAAAAAAAGTAAATGAAGTAAATAGACATGATGGTGAGAAGCCAAGGTCCAGCTGTGTCTAGGACACATTGCCTCTTAGTGGAATTTAGCTACAAACCACCAGGCATTTGGGAAATAATGTGAAGGGCATGATACAAAGCAAGAACAGGAATCAGAGCACCTGGGTCCTACTTATAGCTACTAATTAGTAGTGTGGCCCCACACAAATCATTGTTTTCTCTGTCAGTGAGTTCCCTCAATGAAACCAAGAGACAAGGGCTTATCATTCTGGAGCCATCTCCCTTCATGGAGGTCATGGATTGTCTATTCTTAAGTCCTATCTTCTTCCTATGGTTTATGAAATAAAGTTCAATTTTATGACTTTGACCCCAGCCTATATTCATGTTTTCATCCCCCACCCACACTTAACACACAATCCATTCTAAAGAAGGCAAGAGGTAAATACACTCAACCTGAGATTCACAAAACCAATGACATATGTTGGTGTCCCTACATAAATCCTTAACAGGACCTAAGTCTTTTCTTCTCCTTCTTCTCCTTCTTCCTCTTCCTCTCCCTCTCCCTCTCCTTCCCCTGCTCCTTCCCCTTCCTCTTCCTCTTTCCCTTTCCCTTCCCCTTCTCCTTCTCCTCCTTCTTCTTTGAGTGCCCAAGCTAGCCCAGAGCCTGGCATATTATAAGTGCTCCATAAATACTTACAAAATGAAGGAATACAATGTGCTGCTTCTCCCAGAAATAAATGGAAATGCACAAAGCTTAAAATTGATTTTCAAGTACTTGTAGCCAGCGCATTTGTGAAGGCTGAGGAGTTTGCTGGTGCACTTGAACGTCTATCTCCTAGATGGCCATATGCTCTGTGTAGCTCCCAAATGTTGCGGTCATTCTGAGCCTGAGTCTTATGTTCAAGCATTTTCTGGGGCCTGGCATGTCTTTCTCTTTGTCTTTCATTTTTCCAAGTCCTGTACCATCCATGAAGCCTTCTCAATCTACAGGCCCATATTTGTGTTTCCTCTTCTAAAGTCCTGTATCACCTAGCATGTCTACTTTTATTCAACTTTTATTGATTAGTATTTAATATGTCACAGGTAAAAACACATGGCATGGACTCAGGAGACTCAAATTCTTGTCCTAAGTCAGCACCGACCAGCTCTGAAATTACTAATAAATCTCTTAACTTCCCTGGAACTAATGAGGGAATCTGATGAATCTGGCTCTCAGTTAAGTTTCAACATTTGTGTTTAGTGATTGGTAGGGTCTGTCTGGAGCAGGGCTCTGTAAAGAATTTGAAGCCAGTCATTGGGATCAGTGGGGAAGAGTCTAACTGGAGATGGTTGCTGTGCTCAGAGTAGGAATTACATCTAGCCCTAGAGCTAGGACTAACCTCTAGGAGTCTGTGGGCACATGTAACTCCTTTCTGAGATCCTAACATTATCCTTGTCTCACACTGTTTGCTTGTAATAATCTACAGCCTTTAGCTCTGTGTCTTGCACATAGTAGTTGCTCTATGAAGATATTTTCAATGAATAAATGAATACTTAAACCTTGAACAATTCCGAAAGTAAGCCATTTAAATTAAATCAAAACATGCTGACAGAAATACACAGATTTCTTTCTCCAAAGCATATTTTATCAAGACTTTATTTTTACTTCCCTATCCTAAGATTTAAAATGTGGGTTTCTCTGGAAAGAATTCCGTATATACAGTGTGATGATGAAAAGCTTTTAAATGCCACTAGAGGGTTATAGCCATATGCTTGATGTATTCCCTATGATTAGGCAACTAAGATATCAGATATTCTTTTTGTATGCGGCATTTATTTTTGTTTTTTTTTAAATAACAGCTTTATTGAGATATAATCACATACCATAAAGTTTACCCTTTTAAAGGGTAGAATTTAGTGGTTTTTAATATATTCGTAGAGTTACATATCCATCACTGCTATCTAATTCTAGATATCTATCATCCCCAAAATAAACCCCATATTCATTACTGGTTATCCTCAACCTAGCATACCCCATTGCATCTACTCTCTAGCACTGCTAAACTATATTCTGTCTTGATGGGTTTGCCCATTTTGAACATTTCATATAAATGGAATCATAGAACATGTGATTTTTTTCTGTGTTGGGCTTCTTTCACTGGGCATGTTTCCAAGGTTCATCCATTTGTAGTATGTCATATATCAGTACTTCATTTCTCTTTTTGACTATGTAATATTCCATTGCATGAATACACCACATTTTGTTTGTCCATTCATCAGTCAATGGACATTTTGGTTGTTTCTACTTTTGGGCTACCATGAATAATGCTGCCATGAATATTTACAGCTTTTGTATAGACACTTGTTTTCAATTCTCTTGGGTATATACATAGGAGGAAAATTAGGTCAGACGAGAAATCTTTAACTTGTGGAAGAATTCCCCAAATTGAGGTATAAGAGGGATATACAGGCATCATCATATTTTAATTATATTGTTCCTGAATGATAAGTTCTAGCTTATCCCTCTCCTTTTATAGCCAAGCAACTTAGTGATATCCCTGGTCAGTAGCAGGGACACTGAGGAGGAAATTGGACATGAACTGGCATAGAATGAACTAGCATGGATGGGAAAAGCCTCACCACATCTCTGTTCCCCACACACCTGGAGATCATGGTGCCAGTTTCCAGAAATCAGTGGGGCAGGAAATGTCAGCCCAGGCAGCAATTATCTCAGGGAATGGGACCTGCAGCTGATACTCACAGACAGGTAGATAACAATCTTTGGATGATCTGCTAACAATTCTTCCTCTTTCTCTCTTCCTTTGCATTTCCTTGGAATTTCTACTTTTCCTTCTCCATCTCATAGCCATGTTATTTTTAATAAGAATCTGGGAGCAAATTTCTCAGTGGAGATTGACTGGCTGTGATACAGACTCTGGGATTTCTCTGTGGGATATCTGTGGGATATCCCGAGCTGTGTCCTTACTGGAATAACACCAACTGCAGAGCACTGCTTTGACCAAATGTAAGATAATAAATGAAAAATATCCTAGATGGTGCCTAGCTCAGAGAAGATTCTAAGTAAGTGTCACAGGTGCCACCTTTTCTCTTTAATACGATGCAAATTTGAGTGATCCAAAGAGCAGTAAGCTTGTAGCCAAAATATATAGATTAGGGTTTTAGTTTTGCTTTCTGCTAGCTTCATGAATTTCAGAAAACTCAGTATAAGCCTGAGTTTCTCTGACTAAAATGCAGACAATCATGCCTCCTTTCCCTTGCAACTGCCTACCTCCCAAGACTCTTCAGAGTGTATAAAGAAGTGCTTTGTAAATGTATGAGTGTTCTATACATGTGTGTATTAATAGGATTTTTTCCGTCCAAGCTCCTGAAAGGTCTCAAGCCCGATTCATGTCCTCACTGGCAACAAGAGATCAGAAGGAAAAAGAACACACCCAAACTTCAAATACGGGTACAGCCACAGACTGTTCACCTCACTCCCTCGATGACAGGTAGATTCCACCATATTTGTAGACAAAACCTGTCTCCTGATTTCTGAAACTCAAGACTGGGATAAATGCAATGTTACGCTGAAATGAAGATAGAATCTTCTGGTACGGGGCGGAAGCAAGTCCCAGAGCTGCCACAGAATCACTGTGCATCTGACTGAGCTTGAGAGTACCCACACCCCATGTATTTTATTACTGACCTTCCATCCTGGCATTCGATGCTGAACACATGCCCCTACATGTTCCATGAATGCTTTATTTTAGGGGAAAAAAAAAAAACTTCAAGAGGGAAGCCCAATACTTATGGCTTTGGATTGCTTGACAACCCAAATTCTAGCCTGCTTTCCTGAGCTACAGAATCTGCCAAACTAAAAATTACACTCTAAAACCCTCAGGAAGGTAGAAATCCACAGGAGAACTTACATTTCACCACACAATTACAACCCCACAAGTCTAGAAAACAAAGGAGAAAACTGAAGCTGTACTTCACACTGGGAAGAACCAATTTTTGGCCAGCGAGTGTATGGGTACGTCGGGCCCTAGGAAACGTTTCAGGTCCGGGCTTTGGTATCATGTTGCTGAGTGGCTGGTGATATCAGCAGTGATGTGTCTGGTAGAGAGCTCCAGGGTATGTTTTGCTATATTTGGCTGCATTTTTCTTCATTGAATAGTGCCCAGGCCTGACTCTCTGTGAACTGCTTAATGCCGTTTCAGATCTCTTTCTTATTAAGAGCTAAAGTGGATTCTGCTGTCGGTGATTCACAACCCTGACCAAGAATATGCCATCATGGCATCTCTATGAGAGTGAAAAGAACTCCTGGTTCTTTTCTTTCACTCGCAGATTTAGCCAAATACTTAGAAAAAAAGTAAAAAACAGGTGTCATCATTTTGAAATTAGTTTTACATAACCTTTATATTAAGTTGAGAGAGAGAATTAGGAGGGGTTTTTTTCTATGATTATAGTCAATTTAATGTTATATGTATGCAAGGCTTATAGAGTCATAAAATTGTTTTGGGGGTATCATCTATTTTTCTTTGATATTTTCAAATCTCTCTTCTAAATCTGTTTTCTACAAATTAAGAACAGCAGTTGCCTGCCAAAAGCTAATAAGGTTATTTTAATTAGTGTTAGGAAAGCCTCCTCCCTAGCAAACACAGATACTTTTAAATTATGATTTATAAAATTAACACAGTGTTAACCATATTTTACCCTTCTGGGTACTTTCTACTGGAGGACTGTCAGTTTTTCAGGCTCAGGCTCTTTAGGCACTACATTTAAATCATGGCTTGAGTCTTAGAAGAAATGTGAGAGGCAGACACTTGTATTTATTTTAGTCAAAAGATCCAGCCTAAGGTCATTTTAACAACTAGCTACTGCCTCATTCTTATGAAAGAAGAAGAAAGAGGGTGGGAAGAAGGAAAGAAGGAAGGAAGGAAGGAAGGGCATCTTCACATTACTCTCCAGGTCCAGTAATCAGACACTTGTGCCATTTCTTCTAATTTGGAGTCCTGTTTACTCTTGTTTATATCTAGACTTTTGTCCTTCTTTAAACCTGATCACTTTGCTAGGAGACTGCAATCTTTTGAAGAATGTCAAATGATCTTCCTGTTTCAATGCTTGTTATGTTCTTTGGTTAATTAGTTTTTCCTCTCCTGAAAAGACCTCTGTTAGGTGAGGCTTTTTAGGGTAACTATCATACCAGAATTGACTCAGATACATATTTATTTCCACCTGGGAGCTCCAAGGGTCCTTGGGCACATATCAGTCAAAGATGGAGTTAAGAAAGTGGGAGGAAGATATGCCGGGATGGTTAACCAGCTAGGACCAAAGATGGAAAAAATCACTTCCATTCATATACCATTAGTCAGAGCTGGTCATTTCATTTTCTAGACACAAGGCACCTGGGAAATGTAGTTCCTGGTGATCATTTTCCATCAATTCCTGTGAAAGGGGGAAAAACCATGGATGGTCATTGGCCACTTCTACCAATCATCATAGTCAACCACTTTATAAAGATTTTCTCACTTAAAGAAACTCCTTAAGACACAATTATAATTTCTCCTAATTTGTAGATGAGGAAGTCTCAGAAAGATTAACTAACAGAACTGGTAGGGTGCAAAGCCAGGATTCAAGAAAGCTTTCAGAGAATTTTATATCCTGAAAACATATACAGTCCTACATAGCAAGACGTAAACATGAAAGAAATAGACCCCCCAAAAAAATTGAAGCATAACAGAGGCTAGAACCTGCATTTTGTGTTGCAGAGATAGATAGCACATCACTCTCAGAAAGGATTATTTCCGGTTTTAGGGAACAGGAAGAACCTGGAAGAACATGAGGGTCCCCTGGCTTTGTTTGCAGTGCCAAGGATGTTTCTTCCTTGACCTTCATTACCCCAGGAGCTTGTTCTGTCCTCATGACAGGACTGTTCGCTGTTGGGGAAGCTCTGGTTGTAACTGAACCTCCCACCACAGTCTTTACATTGTCTGTATTCTCCTTTGGCATATTAAAACATGAGATAGATTTCATACTAAAAAATAAAGTTTCATCTAGGTGTGAGCAGTTCCTTAGCATTTTGCTTTGGGCTCCTACACCCTCAAAGCAATGCTGGAGGGTCACATAGCTTCCCCACCACCCTCACCCCACTCCTGCCATGGAGAAGAAGCCAAAAGAATCCATCGTTTTGTTTTTGGGTGCCCCACACTGGGTGATTAGCTTGGCTCTTACCTTTGAGCCAAGGGAAACTGGATGCATGCTCAGCATCCAGCTGCAAAGAAGGGGAGGGTTTTCCTTTCCAAGAGGCCTTCTTCCCGGCATGCCTTCATTAGCCCTGCCAGGCAGAGATCATTGTAGCTGGACCTCGTATCTGATTGCATTGAGCCCCTTTGTGTCTGCCTAGCTCCAAAGCTCCACTGTTAGGCAGAGCCAGGGTTGTTAGGGGCAATTTTGTATCCAGGCTCAGAGGAAACCAATACATAATGCTAATAGTATCTCCTATTTTCTTTGCTTCAAATTCTATCTGTACAGACTCTACTGTGTGGTCAAGGTAGTGAGAAGTAGAGAAAAAAAGACCAAGAACACCTTAGTTTAAAAGCTGATAAGGAGAAGGGCACAAGGGTCAGAGAGTAAAAAGGAAGAGCTTGTCCCATGTAGAAAAGCATGTTGATGAGCCCAAAGCTAGAGGAACGAAAGTTCCCCATACAATCTTCTAGAAGGGCTCCCCTCTGTGAGAATGAGAGGTTGTTTCTGAGGTACAAAATGTTTTACTATGTCTGGGAGTGTTCAAAACACTAACAGAAGGATATTTTCCTGAGCGGGCTAGTAACTTAGAATTGAGGAAGAGAGGAACTTGGGAGAGGCATCTGTTCTGAATGTCCATGGTCCCTCAGGATCTGGGATGAGAGAGGCAAAGCTCGTGTTAAGATTCTCCAGAGAGAAAGAGAGAGCGTGTATGTGTGTATGTGTGCATGTGTGCGTGTATGTGTGCATGTGTGCATGTATGTATGTGGAGAGAGAGGGCGGGGGTTAAGGAATTGGTTTACTCAATTGTGAGGCTGGCGAGGCCATGATCCACAGGTTAGACTGGCAGGCTGAAGACCAGGGATAGGAGTTCATACTGCAGCTCAAGTCTGAAGTCTGCTCCTGGCTGACAGATTTCTCTCTTGTCACAGGAGGAAGGTACTTTTTCATTTGGTTAAATGAGGCCTACCCACATTATGGGGGGTAATCTGTTTTACTCAAAGTCTACTGATTAAAATGATAATCTCATCTAAAAATACCTTCCCAGAAATTCTAAAATAACGTTTGACCAAATATCTGGGTCTCGTGGCTTGGCCAAGTTGACACAAAATCAATCATCTCAAAGTGTTTCTGTGAGGTTCATCCCAAAAGATGGCTGGTTTTCCAGGGGCTCTGTTCCCTCTCCTCTGCTTTTTCTCCATAGTGTAAGAGTCTGGGGTGTTGGATTTGACTCTCCCACCTTAACAGGAGAGGCCAGGTTTTATAAAGTCTAATGCTTATGTAATCTGAGGGGCCTTTTTTAAGAAAAAGAAGAAAAACATATAAAAGTATGTCCATATTTTATCTCGGACGTTGCTGGTAGAAGGAGAGAAACATATAAACACTTTGGAAATTAGCTAGGCAGTTTTTTATAAAAGTAGCCGTTCATCTACCCTGTGACAAAGCATTTCCAAAGGAAGTAAAAACTTATGCCCATACAGAGACTAAACAAGTGTTTTATAGCAGCATTATTTAAAATAGACCTAAACTGGAAAAAATAAAATAAAATAAAATAAAATAATAAAATAAAATAGACCCAAACTGGGAACAACCCAAACCTCTATCAAGGCAAATGGATTAAAAACAACAACCATACATTCACACAATAGAATACTACCCAGCAATGGAGAGGAATGGATTAATGGTGCACACAAAACCTGGTGAAATCTAAAGAACACGCTGAGTTAAAGTTCCATACCAAAAAGAAAAAAAAAAAAGTATAGTGTATCATTTCACTTATATGAGGCTCTAGAACAGGTAAAAATACTGTACCAGAAGCAGAAAAGTAGTTTGCCTATGGCTGGGGTAGAAGGTGACTGACCACAAAGACGGCACAGGGAACTTTCTGAAACGATGGAAAGGTCCTAGACTACCAAGGAGGTGACTCTTGTCCAAATGTGTCAAACTCAGGAAACTGTACGTTTTAGATTGATGCATTTTTATGCAAATTATCCCCAAAGAAAGTTAACTTAGACAAGTTATAAAATAAAGTATAAATGTGGATAATTACTAGAATTAAGACATTTCAGCAAATTAACATTATTAAGATGAAAAATAGAAATATTTCCAAATCTAGAAAAATATCATATTTTTATTACTATCTTTATATCTGACAATACCTCTATAATACATTTTCCTTATGTTTTTGACTATCTACTCTTTTAACACCTCCTCATATGGCAAAGGTCTTGTAATCTCTCTAGAGGAACTTGAGAAAGTTATTTCAATATTTCCTATGGCGTGAATACATGAAATTTGCTTTTCTATTCTCAATAATTTAGAGGTACTCCTTTCAGCTTCTCAGTGCACTGTTGGTCATGACATATCTGTCAGTTCTTTATAATTTTTATAATTTTTTTAAGATTTTTATTTATCTCTTTGAAAGACAGAGATCACAAGTAGTCAGAGAGGCAGGCAGAGAGAGAGGGGGAAGCAGGCTCCTCGCTGAGCAGAGAGCTCGATGTGGGGCTCGATCCCAGGACTGGGATCATGACCTGAGCCGAAGGCAGAGGCCTTAACCACTGAGCCACCCAGGCGCCCCCATATCTGTCAGTTCTTATGCAGTTTTTCCCAAGAAGGTGCTTCTTCCTCGGGAGCAGCCTTGGGTGTCTATAGACAACTGATGTCCTTCAACATGGCACCCAAAGACCACTAAGCAGCTGGCTTGGCTCAGTCAAGTCTTCACTGGACCCTGATCTTGCACTCCTCAAACCTGCATGGCTGATCCTGGAGGTGGGACAACCATGAAACCTGAGTCCCAGTAGTCCCTAGTGGAAAGCATCTCCTTCAGATACTTCTCTTTGGAGTGAAGGAAGAGTCCAGTTGCTTGATGCTTGTGTAAGATGCAAGATGTCAGTGTGGCTGAGAGGATGTACAGCTTGAGTTGCCCCAGGACCACTTCCAGGGCATAGAAGTCACCCTCAGACTGGGGTATTGCTCAGTGTCCTGGCACTGGATGGAGCTACAGACTCCTGTCCACACCCTTGGAGAGCACCATCCTAAGCCTTGGAATGGGTCCTACAGGAGGAGGCCCCCAAAGCTTAAGCATCATTAGCATTTACATAATACCTTTGTGATCTTGTTTCTGCTAACCTCAGTTTCTTCATTTGAAAAATGAGAATGATGATGATAATAACAATACCTGACTGAAAGGATTGTTGAGAATTAAATGTATGTAAAGTGCTTAACAGGTCCACGGTAAATGCCCACTGAACATTGGTGCTTAGATGACCACACAGCTTCCAAATCTATTGTTTCCAACTGATCTCCATCTTGAGCCTCCAACCCATGTATTTAACATATGTACAAAGTGGAGAGCTCCACATGAAAGTCCAACAGACATTTTGAGGTCAACACATCCGAAATAAAATGCTTGGTCATCCCTCTAGAACTTCCCACTTACTATCATTTTT
>PISX010004079.1:107921-127087 GCA_004024625.1 Mellivora capensis | reverse complement strand
AAGGGTGTTTTCTTTGTCCCTGCTCAGACCAAGACGGCCCAGGAGTCTCAAGGCCAGAAGCTCCGTGGTCAAGTTTTCAATAAAAGACCGACCTAAAACCCCCCAGTGGCAACCCATTCGGGACCCCTCTCCCTCCAGAGAGCTTTCTCTTTCCTTTCCGCTCTCACCTTCACTTCAGAAACTTTCACTTCACTTCACCCCTTTGTGTCTGACAGGGTCACTGTTTGACTCTGTGAGACGAGAACCCTGCGATCCTGTGACAACATCAAGTAGGGCAAACCGCGGGCCCTGGTGGTTTTTCTGACTATATCATGTAGTCTCATTTCCTTAGTAAAAACTCAGTAGAACACCTTTCCAAGTACCATTCCACAATCCGACCACACCAGCAGGCTTAACGGAGATAAGGTTTTTGCTTCTAGTTTACCAATCAGTGATTTGACTAGAATTGCATGACTTAAACTCTATCACGAGAGGGTCTTGCTACAGACAAAGCTAACACTTTCCAAACCTACAAACGCCATCATTAACGGCTACATTTCTCTCTGGCCTGTCCCCATGTCTCCCAACTCCACTGTCACCTCCCTAGTGCCAGCCCCCTGTGGATCTAACTGGACTGCTGCCATAACCTGGTCTTCGAGTGCACCCTTGCTCCTCAAAACCTGCTCTCCAATCAGCAACCTGCCTCAGCAATCAGCAACCAATAGCAACTCGGATTGTGACACTTCCCGGCTTAAAACCCACTGATGTCATTGCCCCTGGCTTATTCCGTACCTTCCTCCTCAGCCTCATCCCCAGCCCCTCCAGCTCTAGCTCCTAGCACTCCAGCCACTGTGGCCTGCACTTTCCATGCCTCCTATGTTCCAAGTCCCCTCTGGGGCCCTCCGCAGCATACCTGCTGCCCCCTCTGCCCAGAGCCTACCCTTCCCCCTTCTTCACCTACATAGCCCTTAGCTCATCCTTCACATCTCAGCGCAAATATTTAAGGAAGTCTTCCCCAAGGTCATGCGCCCTCCTGACGCAGCTGTGTTTTTCCTTCACAGCACCTATCACTGCCTCCAATCACGAGTACACGAGTTTACTGAACATCAATTCTCTAACTGCCAGCAAGTTCCGTAACGGTAGGAATGCTCTTCTATACAGCATTCTGACCCGTGAGAGTAACACAGTGCTCACACAACTATTTTTTTAAAACTAAAAAAAGTTTTTTAAAACTTTTAAAACAGTAAAAATCTATACCATAATCTACCCAGTCACCTAGACAGGAAAATATCAAAGGACCATGGGTAAGCTACCAAAGAATCCAACTTTTCCTTCCAACTGTGTCCTTTAATTTCCACTATTAGGGAAAAAATCCGATACAACAATTTGTTTCATTATTTTATTGAAAACAAGCTTGTATAATTATAAATGCATGAAGGTATCAACTGAATTTAAACCTTTCACCAATCTCATTGAAAACTAGGTTAGGGGGCGCCTGGGTAGCTCAGTGGGTTAGAGCCTCTGCCTTCGGCTCAGGTCATGATCCTAGGGTCCTGGGATCGAGCCCCACATCGGGCCTGCTCAGCAGGGAGCCTGCTTCCTCCTCCCCCTCTCTCTCTCTCTCTCTCTCTCTCTCTGCCTACTTGTGATCTCTGTCAAATAAATAAATTTAAAAATCTTTAAAAAAATGAACCCCCAAAATAAACAGAATCACACACATATGCAAAGTCCAAAAGCACAGAGAAAACTTATATAGTTCTGGCCATTTTCTTGAGCTACATACAAAAATAAACATGAGTGATAAAGCATTAAAAAGGTAACTGTTGGGGCACCTGGGTGGCTGAGTGGGTTAAGCAGCTGCCTTCGGCTCAGGTCATGATTCCAGTATCCTGGGATCAATTCTGCATCAGGTTCCCTGCTCAGCAGAGAGCCTGCTTCTCCCTCTCTGTCTGCCTGCCTCTCTGCCTACTTGTGCTCTCTCTATATACAGCTCTCTGTCAAATAATTAAATAAAAATCTTTAAAAAAAAAAAAGTTAACTGTTAAACCCTTAGGGTTTGCCTAAAATATACCATCACTGAGTTTGATGGGGTTTTATGAGGTCTCTCATGGTTTTTATTAGAACTGTATAATTATTATTTAAAATTAATCCCATAAGCTCTGGAAATGATGTGCAGTTTTTGTTTAATTAAAGGGTACACGATGGATTCTTCAGTTGTTTCTGTATAAATGCATGCTGACAGCCTCCACAAATGATCAGGAACAAACAAGGGGCTTCACTCCAACTGAAAGGAAGCTGCCTCTTGACTGGCACTCTGTTTCACAGACCACCTCCCCACCCCGCAACTGCATAACCAAGGCAAAAGCAGCCATTTGCAGCAGTGAAGGAATCAAAAGAGGCTACTTGTCTTCTGTTAACATAATTTTTGCAGAGGGCTTACAGATTTTTTTAAAAAATTTTATCAGCGGCTTTTGGGGCACCTGGGTGGCTCAGTGGGTGAAAGCCTCTGCCTTCGGCTCCGGTCATGGTCTCAGGGTCCTGGGATCGGGCCCTGCGACTGGCTCTCTGCTCAGCAGGGAGCCTGCTTCCCCCCTCTCTCTCTGCCTGCTTCTCTGCCTACTTGTGATCTCTCTCTGTCAAAATAAATAAATAAAGTCTTTTTTAAAAAAATTGTATCAGTGGCTTTTGAAACAATCCATGAACCCAGGGCTCACAGTAGGAAACAGTGACAGTAGTAAATTAACTAACTAGCCCTGGAGCAGACCTTGGCCCTCTGGTCAGCTGTCCATCCTCATGAGAGAGAGAGAGAGAGACAAAGCCTCATGTGGCCTTGCTCCCAGGAAAAGGGGCTCCTGGATGACCTGATACTGACTTATGAAAGCCACACCCTTGCCAAGATAGCCCCAAGAATGTTAGCTCTTCTTTGCCTCAATCCAGGAGGAACAGAGAGGGAGATAGACACCAAAGTGGAAATAGAGCTGTTTGTCATGCTGCCCAACTGCAAACTGGTTCTGGGGGACCCCTGAGGGTCTCCCCCAGCCTGGAAGGAAGGGTAGCAGGCTGGAATGGTCAGAAAGCAGCTGCTATGACCAAAGCCTAAGCTCTGAAATGAGTAGTAGACTCGACTGCCTGAACCTTCCCCTGCATACGTTTTATGGAGGCATTTGGGGAAGATCCCAAAATGGGTCACTCTTCCCCAACATGTTTACCTGCCAGTGGCACAAGTGACACACTTGGTCTCCTCCCTTTGGTTGAGCTTTGGCCCCCCCACTACCAAATACAGAAAATGAAAGACTTTTTATTTAAGAGTCAGAGACCCCAAGACTGACTTAGATAAGTCACTGGCCACTTTGAATCTAGTGTTGTTATGAGTCGACAAGACATGAAAAACTGTGTACTCTGTAAAGACTATTCGCAATTTCTTTAGACATTGCTTCTCCTTGCCAATAATCATCCATGGCTAGACGTCTCATGTTTTTAAGAGGCCTTCTCTAATATGTGAGAAAGCTTACTGACAGCACCAGCTGTTTCTGGAACCTTCACAATGGAAGCTATACTTCCCTGAGTAACAGAAATCGTATCAGTGCCCACTGCCTTTGAAAAGGGCAAGAGATATTTAATTTTCCAGTCTTCCAAAAGAACTGATACAAATGTTAGACTCACCATGACTCTTCTTACTGAAAGGATTTGGGGGTAATAGCTCTGTTAAGGAGAAAGACAAAGAGTTCCAGTCCAACCCTGTGGTGTGCTGAATGCTCCATATCTCTATCTGATTGCAGTTACATAGCTGTATACAGATGTAAATATTTATCAAGAATATGTTAAGATCACAGCGCTTTGCACATTTCCTGGCATGTAGTTTTTTAACTTCTTCCATTCCACTGCCCCCAGGCCACTTGGGAACATTAGGACGTACCTAAAGATGCCAAGTCAGCACTTGACTCTACAGGAAGATCTTCTTCTTCATTTTATATCACCTAGGAGGTTCAGTACTTGCCTACTGCACAATTTTAATGAAAGGGTAAGTGGCTGGCTCAAATTCATCCAGAGAATAATAGAATGGGAATAACAAATGACTCACACTTAACCACACCATTCCGAATTCTTATATCATAAGATGTGACAATCTAATAGCACTTAAAGGACTTTAGACGCAAAAGACTCCGCAAAGTGCCCGGATACCACCTTAAGGCACCAAAAGTTCTTATAAGGCCTGGATGGAAAATGTCAAAGGTTTAGGACTTTGAGGACACCTTACCTGCTTGCAGGTACTCTGGCTGCAGAGTCGGAGGCAGGCCCTCGGGCAGTGGGTAGCCGTTTTTCCGAGCCACGATGAGATGAAACGCAGCACAGAACTCAGGCAGGGTCAGGGCTCCATCACAGTCAGCATCGCTAAGTTCCCTAAATATAACATGTCACAAGCACGTAACACAGGGCTTAGAGGAAAAGTAACTCAGCCTCAAATATGCAAACATGGGGCACCTGGGTGGCGCAGTCCATTAAGCATCTGACTCTTGATTTCGGCTCAGGTCCTGATCACGGAGTCCTAGGATCGAGCGCCTTGTCGGGCTCTGCACTCAGCACGGAGTCTGCTTAAGACTCTCTCTCCCTCTCCACCTGCCCTCCCCCACCTGACTTGCACGGGCATGTGCACACACCTCTCTCTCCACCCCTCACCCCACCATAAATAAATAATTTTTTAAAGATTTTTTAAGAGATTTTATTTATTTATTTGACATAGAGAGATCACAAGTAGGCAGAGAGAGAGAGAGGAGGAAGCAGGCTCCCTGCTGAGCAGAGAACCTGATGCAGGGCTCGATCCCAGGTCCCTGGGATCATGACCTGAGCCGAAGGCAGAGGCTTTAACCCACTGAGCCACCCAGGCACCCCCCATCAAGTCACATAAATGTTGTATCAAAAATTTGCTTGATAATACCGTATTTATATTTAACCTGTATCTACTATTTAATCGTGGGATGATCACCTGTGTGGGGATGGGGATATATGGGAAATCTTTCTACCTTCTGCTCAATTTGGCTGTGAACCTAAAACTGCTCTAAAAATTAAAGTCTATTAAAAATACAAAACAGAACGAAATTTGCCTGAGAATTCCCTCCTGGGAAAATACAAGTGAGTTCAATAAATACTGGTTGAATTATGTTTTCAGATAAAACCAGCAACTTGGGAAGGCTGGAACCAGGTAAGACAGAAAGGAAGAAAGAGCCTTGAAAAGGCTTATCTTTGGGGAGGGTATGTGCTATGGTTAATGCTGTGAAGTGTGTAAACCTGGTGATTCACAGACATGTACCCCTGGGGATAAAAATTTGTTTATAAAAAATAAAAATTTAAGAGTTGTACGCTTAAAAAAAAAAAAGAAAAGGCTTATCTTTGCTTCAGTCAGTGTTTCCCACTGAAAGGCACAGACCTATTTACTCAGCACAAAAGAAACCTATTTGCCAAAGTAAGACACCATAAGCTCAACCAGTCTCTTAGGTGTACAGAGACAATATACTTGTGCTGGGACAAGTAAAGAGATGGGACATAAAACTGTGCTGGAAAGGTATCTCTACATCAAAGAAGAAATAGAGAAGGTAAGCTCCCTAACTTTCCTCTGGACCATTCACATCCTTCTCCCGCCAATATTTAGAACGCACCAGCCCTGAAGGAGCAGGTCCGCAGGATAAAGAGTCAGGGAACAGTTTCAAACGCTGACTGGAGAGACTACCATTCACCTTTCATGGATATGTCTCAACAAAAAATAGGAAGCCTTATGCTAATAACATTAAGACTGGGAATTCTGCCAAAAGAGACTGTCTTCTTTTCAAAACAATAGTCTATTTTTTCCCCTAGCTTTAAAATCTAATATAAGGCTTGTTGTAAAAAAAAAAAAAAAAAAGAATTATGCTAGACTATATTGCTGAAGAATCTAAACCCAGCTCAGAAATCTCAGATACATTGGCATATGCAAGTGTTACTGGAATAGTTTTCCAATAAAATGCACAAAACATGACAAGCCATTTTAAATCGTACCACAATTTTTGTAAATCCTCGTGCAAAAAAGTCTTACACAAATATTCCAGTGTTTTAATTATATATTTATAGCAGCGTCGTCTCCCACCCAGGCTTGAGGAAGAAGGGCCCACACACAGCCGGGAGTTTACAGAGGCACCGAGCGTTCTCATAAACGCAAATCAGCCATCTGGACCGGCTCGGGACAGGCCTTCTGGAGCCCGGGCTGCAGCCAGCACGGCGGCAAGGTGCAGTGCGCACCACAGCTGCAAGTCAGAACTAGGGCCCAGCTGATAAACACCAGCCAAATTTATAAAGCTCAGAGGCTGCTAGAATAGTCAAATTTGACTTAATTCCAAAACATTTGTGGACCTTCTGTTCACCTGGCCTCATAAAATATTTCAAAGAAGAGCTTTTCAAGATCCTCTGGTAACTTGCATCATATCAAGTAGAAATATCTGAAAATAAAATTCACGAGATGGGAATGCTCATATGCCCACACAATTGTTTAGACAGGAAAGGGATCTAGAGGAGGATAATAATTGGGAAATTAATTTTTAGGTAACAGCTAACAGTTACAGTGCACCAGACATTGAACATCGTGCTTTTCATATAATAACTTATTTAATCTTCACAGCAACAAAAATCTTAAGTTCTATTCACTCTTTTGTCTATCAAAAAAAAAATTCAAGGGGCCCCTGGGTGACACAGCCAGTTAAGTGTCTGACTCTTGATTTCAGTCCAGATTATGATCTCAGAGTCATGAGATCAAGCCCCAAGTCGGGCTCCACACCCAGCAAGGAGTCTGCTTGAGATCCTTTCCCTCTCCATCTGCCCTTCCCCTTGCTTGTGCTCTCTAAAATAAATACACAAATCTTTAAAAAAAAATTCAAAGGATAAGACTTTCAAAATGCAAAAGTAGGAGCTAAGGTATGGGTATGTAATGACATTATGATACTAATATGGCATTAATTATACTTACCATATGTAGGAGAGTTCTGGAATGGAAAGCTTTGATTTGGTGAAGAAGTTCTTGGCCACAGAACCTGCCAAGAGAGCCACTGTTTAAATAAATCATTAATTACTTATCTAGAGCAGGTTTTTATATTTATATGTAAATGAATTGTCATTTTTTTCATTCAGAATCCCTACCATATAACAATGAATGTAATATTTATTCATCAAAGCAACTATAAATCATATGGCTAAAAACAACATATGAACAGCTTTTATTTTTTTTAAACTTTATTTTTTCAGTGTTATAAACAGCTTTTAAAAGAATATATAAACCACAATCGGGCAAAAGAAACAATATCATAATACTTATTATACATATAAATTCCTTCTCGATCTTTCCAAAGATCTGCAAAAGTTTATTCAAAATTCAGAAGACAAATTTCAAAATTATTAAAGTAAAAATCTGTCAAGCACTTTTAATGAAAGGGTGAGAAAGTAATATACAATCATGGCAGAAAACAGAGCAAAAAGAAAATTGACACCATTCATCTTATCACACAAGACAAAACAGACATCTTGGTAAAAGAGTCTGGTGAAATATAAGATCTCTTGGTGGCTCTTTGAGAAATTTACCCAGGAACCTCTTGCTACTTTCTTTATCCATCACAAATTTACCAGTATCAACTGAAATCAGGTAATCATTCCATTTTACATGTTATATAACTCCAAGTCCCAACTGCACTTAAAATGTTAGACCAATCCTTAATGAGATTGAAATTTTTATGGTTTCAGCTCTAAGACCAATTTCAAAATTCAAAGGCCTCAATTCTAACATGAAGAACAGTCAAATAAAGCCTCAAGCTCTAAACTGATTAAGTCGAAAGTCTTTCCTTGGCAATCACAAGTCTTCTAGCTGGCCTTAAAACAACGTATTATAATGTACCCTAAAGCAGATCTATTTTCCTTTGATAGATTATTAAGAATCAAAGGCAAAGTGCCCTATTAACCAATGAGCTTTCTCCGAAAAGCATCCTGAGAAATAATGCTGTCACAGGACTACCGGCCATCAGTGCGGCCCCCATGTCAAACATTTATGTCTTAAGAGCCTATTTATCAGCTATTTTATAGATATAAAGACATTCACCCCTTAACCCATTCTTCTTTTTCCCCCTTGATATCCTTTCTTCAAATCACACTAGGCCTAAACCCAAGCCAGAGACCCAGCCTGGCCTTCAGACAGTAGAGAGGGACTGTTCTGCCATGGTGTCCCAAAGAGATTAGGTAGGGCCCATCCGGAAGCCAACAGCTAACAAGTTCAATCGTGCCCTGGCTGTCACCTGCCAGAGAAGGAAGCTGATGAGAAAGCCCAAGTGCTCCCTCCTTTGGTGCTGACAGATGTTGAATCAGTGAGCTGGAATCTTCCCCCCGGCCCTAATCCCGGCCAACCTAGAAACCCCAAGCCAGCCTCCTTTCCTTGTTCTCTCCAGCCATTTTCAGACCTGCTGGGAAGCTTTATATGGGGCAAAAGAGAGAGATATGAGGCTTTAAAAAGTTGTCAGCAATCAAACATCAAAATGTAGATTAAGACTTTTTATTGTAAGGAGTGTCTTAGCCCAGTAAAAAACAGCTATACATAGCATTGATATGTCAGTGGTAAATGTTAACATAATGAATAGATAAAAATCTTAAAAATGCAGACCAATAACACTATACAAAAATAGGTAGAGCTATAACAGTTCACAGAAATAGATGCAACCACACACCCCCTTTTTTAAAAGTAATCTATCCCCAACATGAGGCTCAAACTCACGACCCCAAGATCAAGAGTTGCATGCTCTTATCGACTAAGCCAGACAGATGCCCAACTGACTCTTAATCCTATTTTTTTAAAAAACACCTCAACCTTCTTCATAAAAGATCCATAAAAGAGAACCATGCAAAGACATGATTTCTTGCCTATCAAGTGAGAGAAAAATACAAAAAAGTCAGTGAACATGTAGCGATAGTAAGACTGTGGGAAAATGGGCATCTTCTACAATGCTGCTGAAATGACAGCCCGGCACAAACCCCACAGAAGGAGTGTCTTGCAGTGTCTAGCAAAATCATATTATCCAAAGATACACTAACAAAAATATAAAAAGACAGGTAGAGGGCTATTCACAACAAAATATGCCTAAGAGCAAAAGACTAAAAAGAATCCCAAAAGCGGATTAGCTAAATAAATGACCGCATGTCACACAATCTAGTAGTACACAACCATAAAAGCGAATGGGAAACATCTCTCCATACAATATGGAGTAATCACCAGGGCATAATGTTAACCGGAACAAGCAAGTGGAGAGAAGTAGAAATAGTACACTACCATTTATCTCACGGAAGATGGGAGATAAGAATATACACACAAACATAAACATATTCACACACAGGAAAATTTGCTTTTACTTTTAAAAAGAGATAAACCATAAAAAAGGGGGCAAGAAAGAAAAGGGTAGATGGGATAGAAATAGAAGCTAGACTTTGTAAATTGTTTAGTAAATTGTTTTACAGACTCAAATTCAGAATTGTGAAAATATTTTATATATGTATAAAACTAAATTTCAAAAACCACAATCCCTAAAAATTGAAATCAAAACAATTAGCGCTGACAAGAACAAAGCTGGAGAACTCCGACTTCCTAATTTCAAAACCTACTACATTACTCAAGACAGTATGGTTATCGGCATTAGACTAGATGGTGAAAATCAGTGGAAAAAAATTAACATCCAGAAATAAGCCCTAACATTCATAGTAAACTGAATTTTGACAGGGATGTTAAAACAATTAAATCACAGAATCTTTTTTTTTCCCAAAAACAATGGTGCTGGGACAACTGGAGATCCACATGTGAAAGAAGCAATATGAACACCTACCTGATATCATACACAAAAATTAACTCAAAATGGATAAAAGACCCAAATATAAGAGATAAAACTGTAATATATATACCTTCTTAGAGGAAAATAAAGACATAAATTTTCATGACCTTGGATTAGGCAATCATCTGTTAGTTATGGCACCAAAAGCACAATCAACAACAAAAACATAATCTGGACACCATCAAAACTAAAAACTTACATGCTCCAAAAGATAGTGTTAGGAAAATTGAAAAAAACAAGCCACCAATTGAGACAAAATATTTACAAATTCAATATGTGATAAGAACATGTATCTAGAATACAGGTATACGTCATTTTATTATGCTTCACCTTACTGCACTTGGCACATATTGCATTTTTTTTTAACCCACTTAGCCACCCACTTAAGGCCCACAGTGGGGCCTTAACCTAGGCGCCCCAGCAATAAATTATTTTTTAACTAAAATATATACAGTGCTGGGGCGCCTGGGTGGCTCAGTGGGTTAAAGCCTCTGCCTTCAGCTCAGGTCGTGATCCCGGGTTCCTGGGATCGAGCCCCACATTGGGCCTTCTGCTCAGCGGGGAGCCCACTTCCCCCTCTCTCTCTGCCTGCCTCTCTGCCTGCTTGTGATCTCTGTCTGTTGAATAGGTAAATAGATAAATCCTTAAAAAATACATATATATATATGTGTGTGTGTGTGTATATATATATACACACATAGTGGTTTTTTTAGATATAATACAATTGCACACTTAACAGATTACAACATAGTGTAAATATAATTTTTATATGTACTGGGAAATCAAAATATTTGACATCCTTTATTGCAATATCTACTTTATTGCTGTCATCTGGAACCAAATCTTCAATCTCCCCAAGTTATGCCTGTACATAAGAAACTCTTACATTCAGTATTTGTTTAAAATGGCAAAGGGTTTGAATAGACATTTCTCCAAAGAAGATATACAATAAGAACATGAAAGGATGTTCAATTTCATTTTTCATCTGGGAAAAGCTAGTCATAATCACAAATGATACTACTTTACACTCACTAGTGAGGTAGGAGGAAAGAGAGACTCAGAGACAAGTTGACCAAAGTAAAGCCATTCAGGTTTGAGACTGACCCTTAACCCAAAAGTGAGCAGGTAGCAGACAGAGCCACAAGAGCCAACCATGGAAGACCACAAGACCCCACTCCCTCCAGCAGTAAAAGCCACAAAGGCTGGACATTCTTAAAATTTCTCCCTGTAGGTAATTTCACAACCCTAAGACAGCGGAGAAACTAAGCACCCAATGTAAATGATAAACCCAAAGTTAAGGAGTAAGCCCCTCCTATACAGTTAACTAATTTTTAAAACTTAGAAAACTCTTTCTTAGAGGCAAAGGAGGGTCCGCTTCCTCAACTGGGAGAAGAGACCACTATTTTTTCTGTGAAGTAGCTCCCTTCTCACTCCCATACTCAATAAATTTTTGTTTCTTTTTCTGAACAGATTGCTCTTGAATTCTTTCTCACACAAAGCCAAGAACGCTCATGGCGAGGGGCCTGAGGCCCTCCCTCTTGGGGCCTCAGCCCATCTGGCATCACTAGGATGGCTATAAGCAAAAGACAGTAGGTGCCAGTGAGGATGTGCAGTAACTGGAACCTTCATATGCTGCTGGTGGCAATGTTAAACGATGCCGCTGCCGTGCAAAACAGTCTGGTCCTCAAATGATTGAACACAGAGTTACCATGTGACCCAGCAATTCCACTCCTAGGTATATATTTAAGAGAAATTAAAACATACATTCATACAAAAATGTGCATGCATATGTTCAGAGCAGCATTATTCTTTTTTTTAAAGATTTTTTATTTATTTGAGAGAGAGTGAGGGAGAGGATGAGAGTGAGGCCAGGAACAGAGGGAGAACAGGCTCCCCACTGAGCAGGAAGCCCGATGTGGGGCTCAATCCCAGGACCTGGGATCATGACCTGAGCAGAAGGTAGCCACTCAAGTGACTGAGCCACCGAGGCACCCCCAAGCAGCATTATTCTTAATAGCCAAAAAGTAGAAACAACACAAATCAAGTGCCATCAACTGATGAATAAATAAAACGTAGTATATATCTATACAACAGAAATTAGTCAGCCATAAAAAAGCAATCCAGCTCTAGTACATAGTACAACCTGGATAAACCTTAAAAATATTATGCTAAGTCAAAGAAGTCAGACACACAAAAAAACCACACATTATATGATTTCATTTATTGGAAAAGCCTAAAATAGGCAAATCTTTAGAGAGAAAAAGTAGTTTAGTCATTATGTAGTGCTGGGAGGTGGGGAGAGCAGGAATGGGGAATAATTGCTAATAAGTAGGTGGTTTGTTGCGGGGTAATGAAAGTGTTCTAAATTCAGGTTGTGAATATATTCTGTAAATACACAAAACCAATGAACTGTACACTTTACAGGGGTGAATTTTATGGTATGTTAATATCTCAGAAAAGATTTTGTTTTTAAAAGAGACATCACCTAATTGCAATAGATGAACTCCTCTTGACCTTCAACAAACTGTTTTTAAAAGGCATTTGTGAGACAATCAGAGAAATCTGAATAAAGACTTGATGATATTAAGGAAATGTGTTTCGTATTTTTTTTCACGTGTGCCAGTGAATTGTGGTTACATTAAAAGAAGTCTTTCTTATCATTCGAGATATGAACTGAAATATTTTCAAATGAAATGATCTGATAACTGCTTCAAAGTCATCTGAGCTGAGAGAGGATACAGGCTGAACAAAATCACTGTGCTGTGTAATAGGTACACAGGGGTTTGTTGTACTAGTCACTCTAGTTATATCGCATTTGAAATTCTGCAAAATAAGGAAGTTAAAATAAAAACACTCCTAACAGCTACCCGTTTGTATTTGTTTAATTATACACATACATTATGAAGAAACTCACTTAAGGGGCACCTGGGTGGCTCAGTGGGTTAAGCCTCTGCCTTCGACTCAGGTTATGATCCCAGGATCCTGGGATTGAGCCCCATGTGGAGAACCGTGTCTCCCTCTCCCTCTGTACCCCCGCCCAGCCCGTGCTCTCTCTCTCTCTCTCTCTCTCTAAAACAAATAAATAAAATCTTTAAACAAAATTTAAAACTCACTTAAGCAGTGGGTAAGGTTAGTAAATGGTCAATCTGGGTTTCTGCTTATTTTAAGTCCTATTGTCAACACTGAATTTGTTGTATCTATGATATTCGCCTTTCAATAAAGCTACTACCGCCAATCAGAAAAATGATGTCTGAATTTATACAAGTATATTTCAATTATACACCTTATTTCTCAAGAGAAAATTAGTCCACATTCAATATGTCAGGTTACATTTATTGAGGAAATATTGTTATTCTTCATAATTGAAGTACAAAAAGAAAGTTTTATGAATTTTTCTTCCAGACTCTGCTATTTCACTGTTTAGTCTTCAGCCCAGAAAAACGTAGGCATACAGGAATTAAATCAGTTTGTCTCAGTTTGAATTTTGCATGAGAACTCAACAGGAATATGTATTTAGAAGACAACCCAGAAGAACAGACATGTGGACATAAAACTGCTGGTCTATTTTCCTCCCATATTTTAATTTCTCTCAGAAAATCCAGAGCAGAAGGACTTGAGCCAAAGAAAACGAGCACAAATTTGGACTTCTAAAGCATACATAACATAAAAGACTTGTGACACGAAATCTTTAGAAGGCTACACTACCATCTTTGCTCGAATATGAATAAGCAATTAAAGAGGTCATCCTGATGCCACAGTCTACCATCTCAAGAACTGCTCTGGTAATAAGGCACAGGTCTAGACCAGGCTCCCCCAAATTCCCACTTAAACCTTTGAAACTGAAACATTATTCTCCAAATGTCATTGCCAAGTATTTTTCTGCATGGTTTACAGTTGATAAGAAATTCAGTCGTAGAGGAAAACAAATCAAAATCACAGAAGGATGTCACATTCATTTTGTGTAAACTATTTCTCAAGATGTGTACTGTTATGGATGTGAGACAATGATCTGGGACCCATGTCTTCACCCACCAGCTTAGTTACCTGAAATGAAGGAACTCGGGTCAGGCTGAAGGGATCGGAACTGATTGATGTAGTACTCGCGCTGTTCTTCTGTTATCCTCCAGGGTTCCTCCGGGTAATTACTGCTGTTATCATGTGGTTCTCTCTCCACGGAAAAGGACTTAAAAAATAAATAAGCAAATGCTCAGAGGTAAAAATAGAAACCATCAGCAAAAGTCATCATGCATTTTTTTTTCCTTAAGAGAATACATTTAAACATCTTGTAACTAGGACATAATTAGAACATAAACTTCTGCAGGGCTTCGTAATTTTTTGGATACCTCAAAGTTGTTAACAGGACTGAGCATAAAATACTGAACACTTGGTGAGTGAAGAAAGTTCTTCCAATGTGCTGAAGAAAGATAAAAAGGATGATCGTTCTTTTTAAACATTATTTATTTATTTATTTATTTAAAGAACGAGTGCAGGGTGGGGAGTGATGGAAGTAGAGGGAGCAAGAGAATCTTAAGCAGGCTCCACACCCAGCATGGAGCCGGAGTCGGGGCTCAATCTCACAACCCTGAGATCAGGACCTGAGTGAAATCAAGAGTCAGACGCTTAACTGACTGAACCACCCAGGTGCCCCAAAAGGACGATCATTCTTATCTTTAAATACTGACCACATTTTTATCCTTTCAGGTTAGCTGAGTAGGCAGCAAAATAATCTAGCTTTCTTTTAAACCATTTTTTTTAAAATCTACAAAAGCTATGACCATGTCATCTTTTTTCTGAGGCATTTCCATTGTATAATTCTGGGAATCAAAAGTTCCGATTCCAATTCCACCTCCCCACGTCCTACTCGAGTGGCAAGTCAGGATCCCAGAACCTGTCGTTCTGCATTTGTGAAATGTGGATAACACTTGGTAATAGAACTGGGTCTGGAGAACAACTGCTCGCGGGATCACAACAAACCGGGCAACATAACATGGGGTGCATCAGACCTGCCACTAGGGGGCATGCAAGGCAAATGTGAGGATTTAAGGATAAGGAGAAACGAACTTCAGGAGAAAAGACTGTACTAGGCCATGAGTAAAGAAGCAAAACTGGTGATTCTGGAAGGAAGAGCCTAGGTCTTTGTTCCATTCCTCCCATCTACCCCAAGGCTAAGGTGAACATAAGGAGTGTGACCCTTTAGGACAAAAGGAGACTAGGAAAGAAAAGGAGAGATATTAATGCTAATAACCCATCAAGTTGCCTTCTTTTTGCGCACACTATCAAGAAATTAATCATTAGGAGGGCATTCTACTCACTATCCCTACAAAAGACAGCCGACCATCTCTGCACCCTTCCTCCCACCCCCACACACCCCATTCCAGCAAGTAATTCTCAGGAACACCCAGCTCTCTCCTCTGTGACTTTCAGAGATGAAATAAGATTATAAAATGTTGAGCTGTGATATAACTTTGAGATGTCATCTTTAAAGTTTTCATACCAGGTGAGTTTCCACTAAATGTATATCAGACATTTTTAAATGACCCAGAAGCCACTAATCATTTGTTATTATCTTAAATTCATAGAATGCTTTCAAATTTACAAACCACTACACATACCTATCTCACCTGAGCATCTCAAAACCTTTGAAAGGTAGACATAGCAGGTATTATTATCCTGTTCTCAGATGAAGAAATGAAGGCCCATACGACTTAAGAGATGAGTCCATATCCTTCATTATTTGCAATCAGCATTACTGCATTATTGCAGTCAGCAAGTAATTAGCCCCTCTGTTTTATCTGTTGTTCAAAAAAGTCAGCCTACTCTTTAGAAGGCCTTTTTTAAATTGAGTTGCATCAGGGATCTTGAGAACATAATGCTAAGTGAAATAAGTCCAACATAGAAAGACAAATACTGTATGATATCATTTATATGTGGAACCAAGAAAAAAATCAAACTCATAGATACAGAGAACAGATTGGTGGCTGTCAGGCATGGGGGGGTGGGCAAAATGGGTAAAAGTGGTCAAAAGGTCCAAATTTTTGGTTATAAGTCCTAGAGATGTAATGCAAGGCATGGTGACTATAGTTAATGATACTGTACTATATGTTTTTAAAAGTTGCTAAGAGAGTAAACCTTGTCAGTTGTCATCACAAGAAAAAAATCTGTAACTATGTATGATGATGGATGTTAACTAGCGTAGTAATCATTTTGCATTATATACATATATCAAATAATTACATTGCACACCTAAAACTAATACAATGTTATATACCATTTTATCTCAATTTTTAAAAATAAATTAATTTTTAAAAATTGAGTTGCATCTAAGTTGTTTTCAGAAACTCCTATCATTCTGATAATAAACAATATCAATAAAGCAAGAAAGGCCACAATTCAGTCTAAGCACCCAATGGACCACACAACTTTCTGAAACACTCCCACCAAATCCCAGAGCCAAATTCAAATGTTCCACACTAGCACTTTCCGAACAAGGCCAGATGTCTGACCAGGTTGCAGGGGCAAAACCCAGGGTAGAGGGAATCAGTATGCAATGGATTGGGTTCCTGGCCAAATTATGTGTAGGACTCCCAGGAACACTGTCCTTCTGGTTGGCACTGAAGGAAACAGCTGGAGTGAATGTATCTAAAAAGCTGGGCATGGGCTGGACACAAGAATGGATGTTTACAACCGAACAATCAAGCAGATGGTTCACAAACCCAGCAGGACACTGGTAAAAAGCCCTGTCCCACCGCCACCCTGGAAATGAAGGCATGAAAATCTCTGTGCTGGGTGTTGGCTGTTACATTCCTGGGTCTAATACAGAAGCTACCGTTCCCCTAGAATACACTACTTTCTGCCTGGAATTGGAGCTGCCATATCTGGCTGTTGTTGTTATGACAGCCCATGTTTGTTCTTTCTCCAATCCCATGACCACCTGCTCACTCTATTTCCTCTCCCACGTTATCTTACTGCTGACGCGCATCAGTGGCCTCTTAGCAGGTCTCAAGGCTATTCTAACAGCAGGGCTTAAAAGCCTACAAAGACGACCCATTGCCTAATAAAAAAAATCCACCTCCCCCACGTGGCCTTTAGGGACCTTATAATCCAACCTCCCCCCCTGCTCACTCTTAGCAGGCTGATCACCCACCTGCTGGCTCTTCATGGGTCAGATCTCTGTCTTCTTCCCAGACCATCCCTCCTCTGATCCCAGCCTGCTCAAATCCTATTACTTGAGTCCCACTGCCCCAAAGGGCTCTCCAGTGTACCTGCCAGGACCACAGCCCCTGAAGAAGGCAATTCCCATCCCCCAGCTCTGATACAAAGGTGGGCTTGGCAGCCACATGTGCACCACAAAACCCACCTCACACCTGGTCTCACCCAGTTGAATCCAAGTAAGGAAGAGAGGGTACACAGTTTCTGGCCTCTGGGACCCTCTTGCATAGAAAACTCTACCCTAGCAAGAAAAACTTCAGCCAGATGCTCATTACTGGGGCTGTGGGTAAGAAACATGAAGCAATGCCACAAAACACCTAGAGCAACACCAACAAAAGGAACAGTATTTATAACCACCCCCCCAAAATGACAGAAAATGGTCATCTTCTGAAAGACTACATGTAGACAGAATCGGCTGCTAGTACAACGTGGATGTTAGTGGAGCTGCCTGAAGATAGTCCAGACAGCAAGCAGGGCCGAGATCATGAAGGCCCAGGTGGACCAGGTTAAGAGATACAGACTGTATCTAGAACTAGACAATAGGGAGCCACAGGTAAGTATTAAACGGAACAATGAAATTATCAGATGTCAGTTACAGAGAGATCACTTCAGTGACAAGAATGGAAGAGGAAAGACTAAAGGTAGGAGGACAAGTTAAGACCACATGAGCAACCCTGGCCAGAGGTCAAGATGGCCCAGAGTTAGGGAAGGATGAGAGGTGACAGAAAGAAAAAAGCCATATGGCCAGGACCAGAGGAAGGCCCATCCCAGCAGTGGGATGGCAGCTAAGGACCTGTCAGCAGCTAGAGGGCCATCTTGCTGCAGGACCCAGATGCATGGAACATCTTCTCCAAATGAACCCCAAAGTCAATTGAAACAACTGGCTCCACTGTACAAAGATGTGAAAATTCAGCCACCGGAGAGAGACTAAGAAATGTGGGGAGATGAACTATGGGGCCCTGGGCTTCCAAGGAGAAGCCAGAGCCAGGAAAAGCCCCACATGTGCCAGCACCCTAAGAGGACTCTTCCCCTTCAACTCCAGCTCCAGTGGTTTTGCCGGCTGGGTAGAGCTATTTGCTGGTTGCTGCCAATTTTGAGTTCTGCCAGCGTTTTTAAGAAAAAATAAAATGAGAGAGAAACTTTCCACATCTGTCTGCTTAAGCCACATACATATGGTTCATTATGCAGTTTCTCTAGACACAGGAGAATTAGATTTGCTTATATTTCAAACATTCAAACCCTTAGTTTCAAGTGAAATGCAAATATTTGGCACTACAAGTTATTATCTCAAGGGAAAACTGGCTGTTTATAATAAAAGCAACTTCAAAGACTCATTAAAAGTAATACCATTAATAAAATCCCAAAAGGTAACATTTACCCCTGAAGTATCTTAAAAATCAAGCACAGATGAATAATATGAATTGCAAGGAGGCATCATCAGGGAGAATTTACAAAGGGTGTGTCTATTGTTTCAACCACAGAACGTTTCTGTTGAGAATCTAATCCCACCCTGGAGGCAGCCTATAAAGACTCCCTTGAGTCCAGCCATTTCACCTGAGGATGCAGTGATCTTATACCGGTGCCCTAGTAAACAAACCCTCTGGAGTAGCAAAAGCTGATAGAAAGCCCACAGAGAAGGACGCCTGAGTGGCTCGGTGGGTTAAAGCCTCTGCTTTCGGCTCAGGTCATGATCCCAGGGTCCCAGGATCGAGCCCCGCATCGGGCTCTCTGCTCGGCGGGGAGCCTGCTTCCACCTCCCTCTCTCTGCCTGCCTCTCTGCCTACTTGTGATCTCTGTCAAATAAATAAAATCTTAAAAAAAAAAAAGAGGATGTGAGGGCGATCTGGCTGCGACATCTGTCACCCCATTGATCGCCAGGGTTGATTCGGCTGATCCGCCTGGCTAGGCGGGTGTCCCCTTCCTCCCTCACCGCTCCATGTGCGTCCCTCCCGAAGCTGCGCGCTCGGTCGAAGAGGACGACCTTCCCCGATAGAGGAGAGGACCGGTCTTCGGTCAAGGGTATACGAGTAGCTGCGCTCCCCTGCTAGAACCTCCAAACAAGCTCTCAAGGTCCATTTGTAGGAGAACGTAGGGTAG